>JAQIBA010000139.1:138753-274966 GCA_028293925.1 Brueelia nebulosa | reverse complement strand
CAAAGGGTTAAAACTCGATTTATTTTGAATAATATTTAACGGATTTTAAGGAGCCAAAATGCAGTCGCGCCTTTAGAAGTTCCCCAAGGACATCTTCTGAACACCGGATGTTCAGACCAGCTCTTGGGGATGATCGTCTCCTCCAGTTCAATGAGGGCATGCAACCCGTTGCAATGGCGTGGAGAGTTTCCATACCCCCAGGGAAATCGCACACACTTCGTAATGGAAGTTCTGACAAGAAAGAAAAACGAAGGGAAACCATTGTAAATGTGTCTTGAGGGACCGGCATTTCGGATCATGTTGAACCTCCACCATCTTCCCGAATGGGTTCAGAGTTTAGGTGAGAGAGTAAGTTGTGTAAGTCGGGCTCCTTTTTGTTTTCCCTCGCCCCCCCCCCCATCGTGGCTCTTTCTATTTGATTGGGGGAGGGACGAAGAGAACCGGGAGTTCGTCATCGCTCCGGTGGATGATACCCCGAGGGACGCCATAACTCAGCGATGGGAACGGAAGTCAAACCGCTTTTCCGACCACTCTAATTTCCGCTCAGGAGATTTTCTTACCGTCGTGGAGTCCTGTGAAGTTGCTCTCCTTTCTGCAGGCATTGGATGTCTTCATCACTTCGAATTTAACGCAGTACCTGCAATTTCAAAAAAATAAAATTATTTTTCTAAACCTTCAGCGATGACAGTTTCAAACTGTTTATGAAGACGTTAAAAATCCGTTGATATTACCCCGTGAAATACTCTTTTGGCGTAGGCGTTACATACGGAATGATTGACACAGATTAAATTGAGAAAGTGCTCTCGGGGATGGAAGCGAAGGCCGGGGGAGGTTTTTCAGAGGGAGGGAGGCCAACATTATTGCTTCTTTTCCTCGGAGGGGCTCTCAAACTGAGCGATCAACGACAGCCAGGAAAACAAAAAGGAGATAAGATAAAGAAAAACCGGGCACTCAGGAACAGTGATTTTCGAAAAAGAGCAACCAAAACGATTTGAGGGAAAACCACTTTGAAATAAATAAAAAAAAAATAAAATAAATGAAAACCATTTGGCAAAGGAGTTTGTAGGTGAAAATGGGGAAATATTGTCGACATCTCGCAATTTCCACTTTCCTTTCTTCCCCGTTGACACTCATTTCAAATTGGTCTTATGTTCGCATTCATTTGCGATTTAATGGGGTCGACGTCCTGAATCATAAGAGAAACAATGGAGAGAGGAAACCGTTCTAAATTATGAAAAATATTTACCTAAAAGCAAAAACTGCCGGGAGGTTAATTCATGAAATTTCTCCCCTGACGTTAAATTGTGTTCTCCTGATTTTCGGCTTTCCGAGGTGGTAAGACAATGTCGGAAGGAGATCAACAACCGTTAACTTAATTTAAACAATTCCAACGGGGCAAAACCGTTTTCGGCTAACGGAAATTCGCCGGCGGGATGGGAAGTCAAAGCAGAAGACGATCGCAACCGTCAAAAGCAAACGACCTTTGTTATTTTCCTTTGAATTTTTTTTTTTCGCGGCCCAAAATAAACAAATGAATGAGTTAAAGTGAGGATTATTTTGATTTTTTTTTTATAACTCCGATCCGAAATTTTTCAAAAAGTGGAAAAACGTCAATTCGGAAGAGCATTCTTCCAGTAAATCCTTTTTACATTTTGTTGTTTGCTTTGAAATATGGAGGATAAGAGGAAAGCTTTTTTTTTCATCGCAAACGACTGCAATCGAACGTTTTTAGCCTTTCCATTCCAAAATGACAGTTTTAAATTCAGAAAATGAAGGAAATCGATCGCTTTTTCCGGATTTCCGAAACCTCGGGACTTATTTCCCACGGGAAAAGGTTTAAGGAGTACGCTTAATTGCGAAGCGCTAATTGTAATTCAGTCCGAGTGAGTAAAAACCAATTTCTTTAAGAAAATGATGAAACGCGGATGGGTTATTGGCGGTTATTGCAGTAAGAACAGGTTTTAACCCTTTGCGGTCGTATAAAATTAAGGGATGGGTATCTATTGGTCTGAATTAATTTCTTTGGAAAGAGCAGGGATACATGTACATAATATTCACTAATATTTAGTCATATTTTAACAAGAGAGAACCTCTAATTACTTAATTATTAATAATTATGGGTTATGAAAAGGTTTAATAGAAATTGAGGAAAAGTTTAAACTGAAATAGGAATGCATACAGTATAAGTTTCGTATACATTCGTATAGTTCCTTGCTGTGGTGGCTGAAAGTACACATACGACCTCAAAGGGTTAAAATCTTAACCTTTTTGCCTTTTTCTGGAACTGAATTGACACTTAAACGGCCATAAGCAATCAAAATGACCGTTGAATTATATTTAGTTTCCATTTTTTAATTCAAATTAATTTTCAAATTAGAAATAACGTACATAATTGGAAATTAACGTAAACGTTAAGGAATGCTTTAATTTCTCGTGAGATTTTCCCGTTTTTCCCGCTTTTCCATTTCTTCTATTTCCTCTTTTCCTTTTTTCTTCTCTGAAACTCCTTAATTTAGGTCGGGTAAAGCGAATAAACTCTGATCAGCTTCCACGTCTGTCCCAAATGCCGCAAAACCAAAATAATGAGTAACATCTGCTAGTTTAACTTTCAAAAGGAGATTTTCCAGCAAGTGACTTTTTTGAAACGTTGAACTTATTATCTCTCCTCTTCCCGCCTCTTATGCCCGGGAGTAAAATCCAATTTTCAACCTCTTGTTCGTCAAATATTTCCCCCCGAAATCTTCGCCAAAGCAGATGATGGAAACGAGGGAATCAGGAAAATGTAAAATGCTGACGAATTTCAGCTGACGAAAACCCCAATGCCTTGTTGGCCATTTTTCATTTCCCTCCCGGCGTGATTTCTTGTTCGCCCCGCCAATTTTCGGCCAACTTTCGCTCACTTCCCATTACTTACTCTTTTTTTACGGCCTTCGTCGGCTCCTTCTCCTGGTAATTCATCCTGAGGTTTCTCGTGATGTCCGCGGTTTCATTTATTTTGCGTTTCCAGCTGAGGCCGATGGGGAGCAGCATGGCGGTTTCCTTCAGGACGTTGCGGACGTGGTGCGGGCACCGGATCCCCTGGCAGCCCCGCTTCTGCACCAGGGAGGGACAGTGCTTTCCTCCGTTCTGGGGTTGGGTCTGGATTTCCCGGTGTCGAGTGGTCATTCCCGTTCCGCATCCGACGTCGCAGTCTGACCAAGGTCCCCAGGGAGACACAACGCAGTCGATAACTGCAACCAAAAAAAATTTACATAACTCTAAAGCAGTGGTAACTTTTGAAGGTCTTCATATGTCGGGTTGAATGGAAGGCCGTGACTAAGAAATAGAAAAATTGGCGGGACGGATGCGCAACCCAAAAGGAAATGAAAAATCCGAAAATGAAAATTGAAAAAGTCAAGAAGAGGAATTCGAAAAAATATCATTCCTCACATTCCGCTTTCTTTTATAAATTTATCACTTTAAAAGCCTCGAAACGTCCTCGGCACTTTTCCTTTCCCCGTGAAAAGTCGCTGAATTATAAATTTCATCTCGCTGTGTGCTGTTGGGCATAGTGCTCACTCCCTCACCACCTTTAGACAGCTTTCCTAAGGGCAACTCCACTCTGACCCTTTTGGCTACATTATCTTATAAGTCTAAAATCCCAGCATACGTCTGTACACGACTTCGGCTCAATTCGGAATTTTCCGGAAGTCATCGTAAAAGGGAATCATTCATTGGTCAACAAAAAGCTATGGATTTGAGTTAATTCTGAACATTCCAGGGTTGCCAAATTAAGGGTTTTCAGGCTTACAGGAATGGTACATACAGTATAAGATTCGTATACATTCGTATAGTTCCTTGCTGTGGTGGCTGAGAGTAGATATACAACCACAAAGGGTTAAAAAAAAATACGTGATTATCAGAGAAAGACATCTTTGTGTGTAGGACACCAGCAACAGTGGAAGACTTCGAAAGTGAGGAAAGTATTGTAAAAAAGAAATCCTAAACGGCGCCTTCGGGAGAAAGTATCAAATAAAAGCTGTTGAAGCTGTCGGGCGTAATGGTACGGCAACTTTTGAATAAATTAAATTTAAAGAAATTTTTTGCTCCCTAATGATTTTTTAATGGAGGTTTTATATTTAATAAAAACTTTTGCCAAATTTCGATTTCTTTTTAACAAAAACAAAAAAAAACAATAAAGAAACTCCCCATCGCTGTCGCAAAAGTGTAAACTTTTGAGGGAAAAGAAAAGCAGTTACACTGTTTAGCACGGATTAAACAAAAGCATTTCAAAATAAGTTGTGTCGACCTTCATTTTACATTTGTTTTGTTTCTGCGGAAGTTCAACGTCCACTTTTTTTGAGAATGTTTTTGTCACAGAGCTTTAACGCAAATATTGAGACATTTCTCAGCTTAGTGAAGTCAATAATAAAAAGTTGAGAGTGGAGAATTCGCGATCAAAAAATTTTCCCATGAGTAAAGAAGAAGAATGGACATTTTGAGCGGAAATAAAAACAGTCGGAGAAATCAAAAGGGGGAATGGAATCACAGAACCAAAGAAAAGTGTCAGGAAAACAATGGAGAATTTAAAAATGAAAAGAAACAAAAACTCAAAGAAATACAAAAGTCTGGACGAAATATGCCAAAGCTTTTTATTATATAAAAAAATGAAAAAAACCGTAAACGTTAAAAGAAATAACCGAAGAAAAATATGGCCGATCAAAATGATCTCTTAACTATTTATAGTTGTTAATCCCAAATACAAATACACTGAGCATTGTAATTTAGATCAGAAATTTTCACAAAACCTGTTTAGGTTTCGGGCAAAAACAGATAACTTTACGAATTATTTCCTCTTGTTAAAGGGTTGATATTCTTTGTAAACCCCGAAAAGGGAACAAAACGAACAATATATATTTAAGTACAATGATATTATCGAGGTTCATTCAGTTTTTCAGGAAATATATTATTGTATCTTATATTAAGGTTTAGATATAGATATAGATTCCCAAATCCTAGCGAGGGCGAAGCCCCCCATTAAATAACAGAAAGGCCCCAACTCGTCGAAGTGCAAAAATTAATTACAAATCTAATCACTAAATAATTATAATTCAGAATTGTAAGCTAAATCCTTAAAGCTCAAAATGAAAAATCTCTTAAATGAAAGCTTATGCGCCGAGCGTATAAATACGGGAGAGGGGAACGTAAAGCAAACAAAAGGAAAATATTGCAAAAAAAGAAAAGCAAATGAAAGCTGACCATTTTTCCGAGTTTGAATAAAAGCAGGCGAAAGTAAATATTTACACAAATGAACTCAATGGGAATGTCGTCGCACGAGTTTTCGCCTTGCACACTTTGTGGCCACTTCCGGCGGAAATCCCATTCCCACAACTCAATCGATTAGCCGAATTCCTTCGAAAGCTCCTCTCAAAATTCACCCTAACAATTCTCACCCGGAAAAATCAAATAAACATTCCTTTAATTTCAACTATAATTTACGGCGATGTCTGACGAATTCATTCCTTTTTTTCTCGTTTACGGAATAAGAGCGGAATGAATGTTTTCCATTTCTGCGAGGTTTGAAGCTCTATCGGAGCAGGAAAATCTTTCCGTCATTCATTCTGGCTTTGTTTGAGTTTTTCCGCCGCGACGTTGTCCGGTTTCGCTGTGGAATTTTCCATACACATTTTTTTCCGGGCTCGAAACGCTGCGATCGTCGTGAATTTTTTTCATTATTTTTTTTTTTTAAAAAGTAAAAGCTCCGTGTTTCTAAAGCTTTCACTAATCATCTTTCGCCTGAATTAAAACGTGAAAAGGCGAAAGCTCGCATTTTAAAATTTAAGCGAACCCGAGTGGAATCCCCGAGTTAAGTCGAAGCTTTCAATTTCCGTTTGTTTTAAAATTTTTAGTAAAAAGCCAGTGGACGGGCTTCTTCCTTCCCCTCCCGCCTCCCCTCCCCAAATGAAGAGCGAAGATGAAGAGGCGGCGTAAAAATGGAATTTCTAAATCCAATAAACCTTTCGCTTGAAAAATATCGCCCAAAGTGAAGCTCTTTGAGGCTGAAATAATTTCTCACCGGTTTCAGCCTTTTCATTCCTTAATGGCGATTATTATTATTAGTGATCTTAAAAGTTTCGCTCTTACAACAAGTCTACGGTGAAAGGGTTGCATTAGGGGGGGAATTCGGGGGGGGGCGCGGGGTGAGGGGTTGTTAAGGCAGGGCCGTAACTCTTTTCCTTTCGCGGTGATTTATCGGAACGCCATAACTGTAATAATTTGCTCAATGGGTGACAACCGTTGGTGGGAGCTCTCAATAAAGTTATTTATTAGGTTGTTCCAAAAGTTTTTTTAAGGCAAAGAAATGCTTGTTTAAGATTGATTTCCTTTTTTACACTGCTCCTTCCTCATCCTTTACAGTAATTCAGTGATGGCCAACCTACGGGCCGCGGGTATATCCGGCCCGTGAAGGTGTTGCATGTGGTCCGCTCTTTTATTCCTATATTACATACGTATTTGGTCAGTTTGGTCCATTTTAATTTTTAAATAAAGGGTTATGACTGTACGCTAATATTAGAATAACTTCAATTTTAAATTCTTTCTTAACTTTCTGCAAAATTTTAAATTTACGCGAACGCTTTCGAATCCATTCGGTCATATAAGTCAAAAGGACTGCAAACATAAAAATGTAAAAAGGGTAAAGCCGGAAAAAAGAAAAGTGGAGAAAATGAGAAAAAGAGAAAAAGGGAAAATGAGAAGAGAGTACAAACAAATTTTAAAAATCCATATTTAATATTGGCATATGTTTTGGCCCGCGAAATTACACCAAACTCAACTTTGGCCCGCACATTATGAAAGTTTGGCCATCACTGCAGTAATTGATTTATTATGTTATGTAATTATGTTATGTTATAATTGTATGTATGTTATGTGATTTATTATGTTACAGTATTTGTATTAAATTGATTTATTATGTTAAATCTGAACCGTTCTGTTTTACATTCATACTTTCATCTCTCGAAAACGCTCATAATGCTTTCTCTCTAAACTTTGTGATATATCTATACATACAGTATTTCGAATACGTCCGTACGTACGTCGTGACTTCAGTTCAACTCCGAATTTTCAACGTTATAATCATAAAAACACAGTCGTTACATTTGTCAACAAAAAACTACAAACAGAGGGCGCATTTGACGGTTAATAATTCCAGGATTGCCAACTTAAGAGTTTTCCCCCAAATTTCCCCCAAAATAAAAAGGTGAGACAAAAAGATTTCGTTGTAATAAAAGTTCAAATTCAAAAATTAGATTCTAATAAATAATCTTTTTGGGTTCTTTGATTTCACGGGCGCTTTTGTGAGATTTTCCTCGTGGCACTGCCCTCAAATTTAATTTCCCTCGCATAATTTCATTTGAGAATTTTCGTTAAAGCTTCGTGAAAAGCGAGCGAATCGGCAATGCTCGAGGAAAAAGCTCGAAATCCATAAAATTCAAAAATACAACGTTATTTTTATACCCCCGAATAAATATCGGATTAGTGACCCAAATAGGTGAATTTGATGATTTTAATTTGTTTTTAGTTTTCAGAGAAAAGCCATTTTAAGGCGCTCTGAACCCTTAAATTTGCGACTGGATGTGATATATGTATGAAAATAAAAGTCCAAAGACGCGGTTTCTTTTTATTCACAAAATCCGTTGATAAATTGATATTTTTATTTTTTTAAAAAAAAAAGAAACAATGCTCATTTGTGTCCGGATTTTTTGCCGGTTAATATAAATGTCTTCCCGTTGGAAAAGAAAACAAAACAGGAAACACTGTCCGATTCAGACTTATTTTTTCCATCCCGCAATTATTTAAAGGAGGCCGTGTTCACTGCATCGTAGCTAATTAACAGCTGTCTTCGAAAAGCCAAACCTGAGAAGAAATAAGAAAAAGGCGGAAGGAATGTTTGGCCGCGATGGGACACACTTCCCGGCACACTGCCAACAACAGCGAGCGCTGTCGCCCGTCATTCACTGAATTGCTACCATCTCCAGATGGAAGGACGAGGAGAAGGATCACCTGCCATGAAAAGCGGGAAAAGGTCGTCCCTCTTTACCTTTTCCCTCCTTCGGCGCTTTTCCCCCCAATTTAACCGCGAACTCTGCTTAGGTTCGCCTTTGAATTGAAATTTATGTAAATAATAAAGGCAGTCGTCGCGCGTAAATTTAAATATTCCGGGAATTATGATTTCCGTTTGGTGTATGAAACTCTGAGGCGAAAGCTGTACGTGAATAATTTCGGGGGAGGCGGGACATTTTGTTTTAACTACAGCACTACAGAGCCCGCGAAGCCAATTTCGGCTGACTCGCGGCTGCTCGCTTTTCAAATTTATGACTCAATAAGGCGAAGCCATTCGCTTTTTTCGAAAGAAGCCTTCGGAGGTGCGAGAGAAGAAATGGTTTTACGAGTGAACCGAACCCTTTTGCTTGGAATATCGCAATGAATACCAAAAACCCACTTTCGGCGAATCAAAAGCATTCGACCTTTGACCATTTGCGTTTGCTTTGAGGTCCTCAAGTCAAATTATTTATTTAATTAATATTTATAAAAATTTTACAATTTTAATTGCTATACTTTTTTCTTTTTTTAAATATTAGATTATAAACATTGTAAGATTTCCAATATGTGAGACATTAAATCTAGGTTAGGTTATATTATATTTACATTATAAATAAAATTTAATTATAATTAATTATATAAATAAAATTATATTTTATATTATTCTATTTATAATTTATTATTATAAGGTTGTAATATATTTATAATTTATTACAATATTTATAACTTACAATATAATTTATAATATATATAATTATTTTAAAATATACAAATTAATTTATAATTTATTATAATAAATACATATTAAATTTATATTAATTATAAAGTTAATTATAAATAAAATGAAATTTAATAATTAAAATAAATAACAAATATACCACGAGATTAAAAGAGTTAAATGGTAAACATGTTAAATATTAAAACTAGTATAATTTTATATAGGTAAAATATTAAATATATCAAAAAATAAATATTTTTTATTTTTCATATATACCATTACGTATTTTATTTAAATTGAGGTTATTAAAATTAATAGGTTTCATGAATAAAAATTTATGATAATTTTTTAAACTCCGCATAATAACTTGTTAAAAAAAAAAAACAGGAGAAAACCGATAAACCCAAAAATTTATAATTGATTGGGTTCCTTTTAAAACGGAATAAAATTCCAGTGAAATTCCTTTCGCGGCTTTTAAGAGTTTTCCGAGTGATTGAAATTCGTGCTCAAATCAAAACGAACGAAGAAAAATATTTTTCTTTTTTGGAATATTTTGTAAATTTCAAAGGAAAATTCACCAACGGCGAGCCCGACTGTTAGCCGGGAGCTGAAACTCCTTAATTCCTCAAGATTGTTCTCCCGTTATGAAATATGACAACTTCACGTCGGTATTAAATCTTTACAATACTCGAGATGCGTTTCCTGAAAAGACGAATTAAACCAAGAACCGGAAAAATCTTTAGCCTTTGAAAGCGGTTCAAAGGCAAGAGACCTCGGGGGCTCGCATGCTTGTTCATATCCAAAGGAAACAAAGGAAACCTACTCCTTTGAGCTTCGGAATCCCACCCGAAATATTTAACTAAAGAAACCGACATCTCACTCTGGATTTCATCTTCCGGAAGCGAATCCAAGAAGTTGAAAGCCAGCATTTGCGGCGTTTGGGGGATGTTTGGCGCATAGGGGAGGAATGCGGGGGGAGGGGGGAGAGGGGGGGGGGTGTGACGAACGGGGGTCGTTCAGAAACGGTGCGAAACGGAGCTCCTCCCAAAGCCCCGCCGGTTTTTAAGCCACCTCCGTGCACTTTGAAAAAGTTGGCAACTTTCTGGGAGAATCCGAGCCCTTCCCCGTCCTTCGGTTGTAATTTAATTGCCTCAACTTTCTCATTAGTTTAACGTTGTGTTGATTCATTTGAATGGGTTGGACATTTTGAGTGGTCTCTTGGCTGAAACTTATGAATAAATTCATCGCATCACGAATTCCCAGTTTGATTTGACACTTCAAATCATAATGGGCTTTTCTCGAAGAGTTCCGCCCGGGGAATTCAATGCGCCTTTCCAAGTTTATAATAAATTCACCGTTGAGTTTTCAACGCCGACATATTTCTACCAATTCCATGTGTGAGCCGGAATTGGAATCACGAAAGGATTCGCCCTGACTGATCACGTCGGCTGCGAGCCACCCCCGGGGGTGGAAACCTCCCCTGCCCTGTCCCCTGCCGCAGATTAGAGAGCATCCCCCATTATCCTTCCGGAGGATCCTCTCTGAGGGGAAGTTTAACCCCTGCACACGATAATTGCGGTTTTAGTTGCTTTTCTATTCACGAACCCATCACTGCGGTGTTTGAACTCAAATTTCTTTACTTTTTTATTAAAAAAAAAGAAGAAAAATTTTCTTTTTTTTATGGCCGTATTGTTTTTCATATGAGGCAGTCCCGCGGTCAGTCAGTCGACGCTAAATAATAGTCATCCGTCAATTTGTCGGTGTAATTTTTTTTTTTTTGGAAATGTGATCCCGAAAAGCGATGCCCTCGAAGGGTAATCGCGTATTCCGTTCCGGAAAAACATGGCGCGGTGTTTTTCTTTTGTTTTAAAATTAATTTTATGTGACACAAAGGAAGTGGATTAAATTTTCTTAGGCGGTTCTATCGAGAGTAAAAATCCCATTTTACAGCGTCGGTTATGCTAATTTCTGGCTTTTTCACCCCCCCGAAATTAGTATTCGCGTAAAGGACGAGTTTAAATAAAAGCCGAGGGGGGCTTTGGGGGGAGGGGGGGCGTGACAAAGCTCCCTTTGTGTGACAAAGCCCCGATGTCACGTCGAATTCATTTGGAAGAGTTCGAAAGAAAAGCCATCCTTCGCTGCAACCGTTCGATAGTGCTTAAATCCGTCGAGTGGATAAACGTGTTTGTTTTGTTTGCTTTAATTATATTAAAATATAATCTTTCATTCCATTTGCGAAAGGAAGCGAAACACGATGAGCTCAAGAGGTTCCCTCTTTGGGAAATTAACGAGATTCTCCTCGAATCCCACAGGAAATCATTGCAGGATGCATTTTATTTCAATCATCTTAATTTATACATTATTTTGAAATTCCTCACAACCTAAAGATTGTATAATTTTTTTTTTTAAAAAGTGCACCGTGGGAGACAATTTTGTGACTTTTGATGGTTCCTTTTGGATCGTACTTTGTTTTTATTATGGGTCAATTTTATTTATCTAGTTTGATCTAATTTTAGTTTTAGTATTTTAGTTTGTGTTATTTATTTTGCCCTTTACAGGCATTTGTGTTGGTGTTATTTATTTAGTTTTAGTTTTATTATTTTAGTTTGTGTTATTTATTTTCCCTCTTTAGAGGCCTCTCTGTGTTTATATTACTTATGTAGTTGCAGAGCTGTAATTTAGTTTATACAGTGGATTAAATAAGTGGAATTATACAGTAAATTGTATGTACAAGGTCTTGATGTAACTTAAATGAATTATTACGTGCATATAGGAAATGTATAAATTTTTATAAAATTGTAAAAATTAAATCAAATATAAAATATACTACAGTATATGGGTCATTTTGTGAAAAGAACCGGAAGTCGACCATTTTGTTCAAATTTTACAGGTTTGTTCCATTATTCCTTCGATGAATAAATCCTCGGGGATTTAAAATGAATCATGTTGGACGTTAATTCATCGAGAACCGTGAGTGTGCAAAATGGCAGCTATTTTTGGCCATCTTCGAGGGTAAATATTTCTAGAATTTCTTTCTGACTCAAAGGACTCCAACGCCCGAAATGAAAATCGTTATTCGAGGAAAGGGGTAAAAAGGAGAGGAGGGGGAGGCACTCATCCTGCCGATTCCGATATCCGAAGTGGTTATTCACATGGAAATTAATTTCGCAATAATGAAAGCAGTAAGCACGAGAAGTATAAATCACTGAATGAGAAAATTAAAAAATAATCAGATTAGCAGCAGACTTCACTCGCGAAAGGGGTGAACGCCCAACTTATTTTCCAACGTCATTAATCTCACCTAATTTTCGAGCGGCTGAACAGAATTTCGCCCTCGGTCCCCCCCCCTTCCAAAAATTTTCACCGAGCCCCGCAGGGAGGTGGAAAAATTCCTTTGCTGAATATCAAGAACCGGTGACAAAAGCTTATCGGGAAAATCTAATTTAATTTGTAAATTTTAGTGAAAAGCTTTCTTGAGAGAGGGAGAGAGATGGTGAGAAGGGGAGAGTGAGGAGCGATAAGACAAATTCCCTATTTAGTATTTTCCAGAAATGAAAATACATGTGGAAACCTTTCTGCACTTCGAAGGCTTTCGACTGAACAGCGAAAGAAAGCGAGTGCTGAAATGCTGACCGATTGAGAACGTTTCCTGTCGTTTCATAAACTCGTCCGTCTGTCAACCTTAAGAGTCCCGGAGGAAGGGAAGGGTCGACAACCTTTTTATTAGTCCCGTTGGCTTATTTATAAAGTAATTTTTTTTTCGTGAGCTCCGGAATAAAAAATGAGTGGTTTTAAGTTGCAACACGTGAAACCTATAAAACCGTATTTATAACTCTTAAGTATGTCAAATTCCTGAATCCAGTTTTAATTTAAGAACTTTTTAATTACGTCTGGACAGTTTTAGGTTGTTAATTTGGAGGGTGTACGCGTTGGGGAGATTTAAACGCATCCGACGCAACGGTCATTCATTTTTTATAAAAAAAATGGCGGAGATTTTCTCGGCGATTTGAAACCGAATTTGAAATCATCCCCAAAACGGGGCGAAGTTTAGTCCATTCAAACTCGAAATTACACGAACATATTTTTCATTTCCTGCCATTATATCTTCGCAAATGATTGTCACGTGAGGGTAAAATGGCGTCCTAACGGAAAAAATCAACTGAATTTACTCAAAACCGGAAATTCAATGGTTTAAGTATTGTATTTATATTTAAGTACATTGTTTATTGTTTTACAGTATTTATTTTGTGCTATTTTTACTTATTTTATGATGTTTATTTCCTTTAGTCACTAAAATAGCTGTAATAATGCAATAGGTTATAGTTGATATTGTAATACACGAAGAAGTCGAAGTATATATTTGAACCTCGATTTACACGGTTTTAAATTTCAAAGGAAAAAAGGAAGAATTTACAGTGTTTTTTATTTCTGTTTCTTTAAGTTGTGGTCGGTCAAAAGGTTATTTATGCTTTAATTCTTTTATTAGTTTTATTTGTAAAAATATTGTAAGGTTTTTCTTTGAGAAGAATATTGTGAATCAAATGAACCAATATGTTTTTTCCCTCATTTTACACGGGCGATTCATTCCAGGAAAAACCAGGATAGCCAGAGAAAAAAGAGACGACTATTGTGAAGATGTTCAAGTGTCCTGTTAAAATAAAACTCACGAAACAAATTTATATCGCTGGCCTTCGAAGGGTGAAAGGCCAAGAGGTCAAACTTCCCTCTCAAATAAATCAAACTGTGTCACGAATGAAATTTCAAATGCATATTTATTACGAATAAAAATCTACATATTTATAATATTTTATATAAGAATAAATACTTTGGAAATCAAATAATTATTATGAATTAATTTTAATAATTACACATGGAGACCCGTCACGTGAATGAAAAACCATTGAATTACAACGGTCGCATAAAAAAAACCGTTGGAAAGCGCGGGATTAAATTTCAAAAATCCCGTTTCCGGTCGAACATAAATCTTTAACTCCGATCGGTAATTTTCTGCTGCTGGACGTGAGGCCATATTTAAATTTATCATTCAAGCCGTGAATATCTCCTTTCGAATTCAAATCACAAGCGAAAACATTGCTCAGGTTCGAAACAAGGAAAGAAAACCGATTTAAAAGGAAAAAGTTGAGGCGTTTCGTCGCCATATTAATCGGGGCCCTCAAAGGCCGATGCTCTTGAAAAAGTAAGCGCTCAAATTATGTTCCCCTCGATTCTTAATTAATCCTCGAATTCTTTGGGAAAATTTCAGAAACCTTTTTCGGAATTAAGCCTCGCAATTAGAGACCGATTTTAATATTAAAGCAAATGAAAAGCCAACGTGAAATGCATTCGGGCGTTAAGGCTTTGACGTGTTTTCCGGATTTTTTGCTCTCAATTAAGAAAAAGCGCCACGTGATTTAAGTTTTCAACTTTTTCCGAAAAATATTTCGAGAGCGTGGAAAATTTCCGACGAGTGTTTTTTTTTTTTTTTTTTTTTTTATATAAATGGAGCTCTCTGAAATTGGAGGCGAAATTCCTTATATAACCCATAAACGGATTCAAATCCTAAAAAGGACACCAATTTCCCGATTATGCCATCGCAGTCTGATTTTTTATTATTATTTTTTCCATTTTCCCGGAAAATCAGGAAATTAAAACCTTGATGCCTTTTGAAATGGAGGCAGAAACTCCAAATCGATTCTCAAGAGGAATAAACTCACACAATTGTAATCGAAATGGCGGCATAAGGACCGTCATTTACTTTATTATTAAAACTCATTTTTAATTTCGTCCTCGGCAGTTAGAGTGCATGAGGTTTTTCAAAAAAAAAAAAAAAGAAAGGGTTAAGTAAAAATAAATGATACTCGTCCCTCGATTTTAAATCGTACATTCATTTCTCGGAAAAACTCCCAGATAATAATTCTAACTCTTCCCCGATTTGATGTAATTTTAGGGTTCTTCAGAACTGACCTAAGGGTACCTCAAGTTCTTGCTTTTTATGCAAATCGGGGGCGAAAATCTGACTCTCCTCTCCATTCCGAAACTTTTATTTTCGACCCCAATCGTCGCACAAAGTCCGGTGAGCTTTCGCGAAAGTCAACATCACGTGGAAACGAAATCGGTAGCCATTTTGGAATTGTTTTCGGATTTCTTTTTATTCCCCGCTATACTCAAAAAGGAGAAAATTGTTTTGCTCCCCTCGAGCGGGGACTCTTGACAAATAATTCCGGTTTGAGGGTTCCCGACAAAAGCAGAAATATGAGTCAGATGTTTTCCAGCTGTTGTCAAACAACATGTAAATCCAGTAACGGGAAAATTAATAATCTTAAACCGTCGGGAAATGAGTAAAACCGCTTTTTCATTCGACGGTGCAATTTTACAATCTAATGTTTATATATATTCAGAACTGATTTGATTTATGTTACTCTCAAGTTTTTGAGATTTCCTCTCATGAATATAGACCGTCTTCCAGAACACACGAAAATAATGTTTTTGTCGGCGTATTTCAGACAGACAACAACGTTATATTTTTATTTATGTTCGAATCCTGTCGTTTCACCTGTTTTCATTCCGTCCACGCCATTAATTTATGTCTCCCCGATTGTATTTACAATTCCTCCGAGCGGTCTTTGTATTTTCCTTTGGGAGATCCCTGGTTTTGTAATTCGCTTTCCTCCGGACTAAAAAAAAAATATGGAAGAGCTTCAAAAGCTCTTCGGGTCGACTAATCTCGGAGAAAAATGAAAGGCTGGTGCGTTCATCAGACTTTCGCCGGCTTTCCTCAGAGAAAGTAAACACCGAAGATCAATACCAAAAGGCTTTCATAAGGAAATCTGTTCCTCATTCCGCACTCGGGCTTTCCGACCTTTTTTCTCCTGCGGCGCTTTCCCTACTCCCCACTTTCCCATCGACTAATTCAAACTTTAAATATTATTTCATTTCATAGAAAATCAAAAGTTTATGTTATGCTAAGGGCGGCCGGGGGTGGCTCTCTTACTCGGAAAAGCCATTAATAGGTGATGTTTCCGGTGAATTCGAAAGGGGTAAACGCTAATTGATTCAGCATAAGGCTCCCCTTTGGGACCATTTCGTACGGTCGTCTGCATCCACTTTGCCAATTTTGCTTCATACCCTTTTAATTTGACTCAGTTTTGCGCACTTTTCAAACATTTTCCGCAGATAGAAAAGCGACTTTTACTCTCTTGTGGTCGTCAATTTCAGTGAGTGTTTAATTTCCTTTAGCCACTTACATTTTTTATCACCCAGAAAATATCGTCACTATCGAGTTTTTTATTTATTACGGTCACTTCTGTGAAATCTGAATCATCTCCATAACACCCTTTCTGTACTTAAAGTAACAACAACTTAAAACGGAACCGGTGTTAAAAACATTTATAATTGGTTTTTGTAATTTTGTTCGATGTCATCAGTGTATATAAGAACTGTTTCGTTGAAAGCGGACAATAAATAAACTCAATAAGGACTTACTTGAGATATTTTATAGTACGTCCGTACGTCTGACTTCGGTTGAACTCGGTTTTGTTCAGAAGTCATCGTAAAAATAAAACCGTTTAAAAAACAGTAATTCATTTGTCAACGAAAAACTGCAGAGGGCGCAGTTGACGGTTGGTCATTCCAGAGTTGCCAACTTAGGGATTCAAAAAGCCCGAGACTGCCACAAATATGGCGAATATCACACAAAGGTTAACCCTTATCGGTCGAGAGGTTTTCTAACGTGATTCCCACTAGTTCTTAGCTAATTTCAGTTATTTATAATTTTATTTATAATTCTTTCTTTGCAATATTCATTTTTGGGTTGAATGTATTGAAAATTAATTACAAAAAACAGTGATATGTCGGTGAAGAAGTCAATTGTTCTGTTACTAATACGACCGTTAAGGGTTAATATTTATTTTTACGTAAAATCAAATAAAGAGAAAAGCAAATCCTTTGAAATATCGAACGAAGGCGATGTCGAATCCGAAAAGTTGCCTGACAAAGGGCAATTAGGCAGAAGCGGAATTGTTCATTTGAATCGCAGGAAAGTTCACTGCAGTCAAATGGATTTAAACCGGTTGCCAACCCCTTAAAATAGTTTAATTGTTTTCAATAAATCTCCGTGTTTACTCTCGTAAATGCGACTCGGTTTATTAATTTATTTTCGCCGTCAGAGCTCTTTTCTTCTGATATATTCAAAAATAAATTGCAGGGAACCTGCACCCGCCGAGATTTTTACAACAATTATTTTTAATTTTTTCCCCAAAAAAGAGAAAAAGTCTTTTTTAAAGCTTATTTAAGACATGGAATTAATTTCACTTAAGCAGATAACGATCGGAGAGTTATACCATAGAAAATCCCTAACTTTTTCCCAAAAAATGGAGAATAAAGTAGTTAGATCGAAGATCGTTTCCGAGGATGAGCAGAAAGGAAAAAGTAATCTTTCCAAAGCTCACGCTCTCCTTCCCTTTTATGATTTTTTTTTTCTTAATTAAAATGTGCAAATAATTTTCTTCGAATTCTATAGTGTCCCTTCAAAGCCACGTGATATCTTATTTCTCTGCGGCAAAGGACTCATACAAAGGCAATGCCCGACTTTGCATTTTACTCGCAAAAAACAACAAACTATATTTGAATAAGCCTTCGGCCATCCCTGCCCACTTCGGGGAGTCCCTCCCATCCACCGGAAATGTTTACGAACCCAACAGAATCCCTCTGTCGGCGAAGAAATTACAAAGCCTCAACGGTTTCTTTGTGCTGTCGTCTGGAAAGTTCAACGGAGCTATTTATTTTTTAACCGAAAGGAAGTTCTTAAACTATGTCGGATTAACTGGAAGTTTTCTCGCAATGCCCGGCGCGGTTTTCATTAAAAGTAATAATTCAGAAAAAGTGGTTGGCAGCACTGTTTGAATTGTTGATTGAAAGACGAACGGGTATAAAACAAGACAGTGGAGCATTACTGAGAAGGTACGACAGAAAAAAACAACTTCCGGGCATTGATTAACGCTGTGATTATGAATTCGACTAACAATTGACAAATGGCGGCGATGTAAAGACCGAAACTCTTTCAATTACACTATGGAAAAAACTAAAGGAGGAAAAAGGATTCCTTTTTATAACAGAAAAATTGTATGGAAAGCAGCAGCTTCGTTTGGATGAAATTTTTATTTCATTTATTTTCCAAACGAAATCTATGCAGATAAAACGCTTTGATTTTCAATTTGAGGAATGAAATTCCGGTTGGTTCCGTCGATGTTTTTCCGCGCACAAAGAGAAAACAAATTCGTTTTTGCTTATGCTACGTGAAAATACGAAACGACCAAACAGTTGTAGCGATCAAAACCATTTTTTATGGTTAGCATCAAAAGAAAAATAATTTATTATGACGAGAATTTAGAGTTTCTATATAAATTTTTGGTATCAGACTGAAGAGAAAACTTCAAAAAAGGGGGAAAAGCCCGAAGAGGGACTCTATTGTGTGCTCTACAAAGATGGCGGATGTCAAACAAGTGATTACTGTGACATTTGCCTCAGTAAACTCAGTATGAACTTGAGATATTTTTACAAGAAGAAATTGCATGTGTACAAAATGAATAAGATTTCACAGAAAAGTGTGAGTAAAGCTTCCAAATATGCAACTCTCGCAGTCTGGATGAGTGGAAAAACTACTCATTAATAAAACTACAGTTTTAGAAAAAAAACTTGAAGTTCCTCAACCCCCTCGCTCCATTTTCTTCACTTTGCAACTCCCTCCACGCTCAGGTGCATTTTAAATGAAACCCAATCCTTCCCCGCACTCTAAGCAATTTCAGTTTTTTCTCCTTTCGGCTAAATAACAACTCTCAAATTTAAAATTCGGTTTTGGGGGGTCGAAAAAAATTCAATAAGCGAAGGGCGCCGAGCAATTTCGTGTATTTTTCGACCGAATGCGTCATCGGTCGAAGGGGTATTCCGAGTGATGGAAGCCCGCGAGGCCAGGAGCATTTTTTTTTTGCGAAAAGCTCCGGAGATGTGTGCCGGTGATGTCCCGAAATGGGGGGAAAGCTCGAGCCAATGACAGGCGAACAAAATGCTAAAGCGAGAGAAAATGTTTGTCTGAATTTATCTTCGGTCTCAGATACCCCACCTGTCTTCTCGTTTCTGGGAAAGCCTTTGTCTCCCTCTGTGGTTTCCTTTTGTTTTTCCGAATATCAGCTTTTGTGCATTATTTTATTGACGATATGTAACTGAGCGTTTTCCCCGGGTTTGGAAGAGCACCGCTCGTTTTTTGAAACGGTTTTCACCATTTTCACGTCAATTTTATCGCGAAGAGACAGATTTTCTATTGACATTTTTGCCACTGTGAAATGGTAGAAACTCCTTTAAATTCTGAATGTTACCGGTTTTTAGGTTTCGTTTGAAATTAAAAATGGCGGAAAAGATTAGGTTGAATTCTGTTGTTTAAAAGTTGTATCGGAGTCGATCCAAAACTCCCTTCGATTTGTTTAAATTGTCCTGGGGCGAATTTAATGAAAAATGATAGCCAAATTATGTAAATGTAAAGAAAAGAGACATCAAAACCCAATTGAGAAAGAGACTTTTCCACTTAAAATGTGAACGCGGTTATATCGAAAATTGAAATCTTATTTTTATGCGAGACAATAACTCAAATAAAACGTAATTTATTATTATACATTATTCATCGATAATTGGGTCAGCATTGTTATGTGGAGCAGAAATGAGAAGATTGACAAAGAAAATAAATGGTATAATCAACAACTCGGAAAAAGAAGTGGTGGAGATGAAGAAGAGCGTAAAATATAAAAAATATAGCGATAAAAATTAGTTTTTACTCTCTTCTCATTTTCTCTTTTTCCCCATTTCTTTTTTTCTCTTTTCCTCTTTCTTCTAATTTTCTCCTTTTTCTCTTTTTATCTTTCTTCTCATTTTCCCCTCTATTCTTTTTCTCATTTTCTCATTTTCTCTTTTTTTCTTTTTCTCATTTTCTCTTTTTCTCATTTTCTCTTTTTCTCTTTTCTCTTTTTCTCTTTTCTCTTTTTCTCATTCTTCTCATTTGCTCATCTTTTCTTTTTCTCATTTTCTCCTTTTCTCTTTCTTCTCATTTCCTCCTTTTCTCTACGTTCCTCTTTTTTCCGGTTTTACCATTTTTACATTTTGATGAAGCAGTCCTTTTGACTTATATGACCGAATGGATTCGAAAGTGTAACCGTAAATTTAAAATTTTGCCGAAAGGTAAGAAAGAACTTCAAATTGAAGTTATTCTAACATTAGAATAACCCTTTATTTAAAAATTAAAATGGACTAAACTGACCAAATACGTATGTGAATATAGGAATAAAAGAGCGGTCCACATGCAACACCTTCACGGACCGTAGGTTGGGCATCACTGCCTTACAAAGTTACAATATGTGCTTTTTGCAGGGAAAATATTGGAAACGAACATAAGAAATGAAAAGAAGCTTACAAGAAGAATATAACAGAGAAGAAAAAACTAAAACAATTAAAAGAATTGCAAAGCATAAAATTGACAAATAATTTCAACTGTAAAATTAAAGTCAAATATATTATAAATAATCCTATCGGTTAACCAACTCCTCAATGTCCCAATACAGAGACTCCGAAATAATGAGACTGTCGCCAATTAGCGGAGGCAATGATTTCCCGGACAAAAAAGAAATAAAAAATGAGAAGAAAAAGGAAGAAAGAAGGCCGTTTCGAAAATAAAAGTTGTCCGAAGTTGGAAATCGGTCTCTTTCCGGCCTCACACCTGACTTCGGGGCGATGTAATTGCTTTTTTACGATATCATTCAGTTTTTATGGGCGCGTTGTCATTATCGCGAGATTTTTCGTCGTCCCGAGAGTGAATGGCGAAGCATCGCCTTCTTCTCTTTAAAACCAATAATGCGCCCCGGAAACAACGCGCAGGTCACCCCTTTCCCCACACTCAGTTAACGAAACTAATTGACGTAAAAAAAATTCTGTCGTTTCCCGCGTGAAAATTGGAAAGTCCGCAATTCCAAACGCGGAGTATTTTCCGGAGTTTTCCGGATTGTGGCGCAATCAATTTTGGAATTTCAAAAAAAAAAAAATAAAAAAAAATCTCCGGCCTTGCGGTGAGGATCAGTCGACAATCGGCTCACCGGAGATTAATCAAAGCAGAAGAATAACGATTTCATGTCGATGGTGAGTGTTTTCGAGAGAGAAAGAAAGCGAATGTCTCTATCGAACGGAGGAAAGTCAAAGCAGAAACAAAAAAACTGTCCCGGGGCGAAGAAAAAGAGCGAAGGGGTTGAAAACGTTCGAATCCTTTGTTTCCAACAACCGAATCCGGGAAAACAAAAATGCATTTCGCGTTACGAATTCTCAGAAAAATAAAACCAACCTTTTTTCATTCGCTTTACACTCAATTAATTCAAAGAAACGATTTTTTCTCAAAAACATAAACGACAGAAAATACAGGCGAACTCTGTTAAATACAATTACAATATGTCTAATTCGTAACATACATTTTTTAACATTACTCAAACATTTCGTTTATGTGTTTACCTTAAATTATTAAACTTTTCCCACCTTCCCCCCGGCAGCTCCGGCGCAGGGGTAAACAATCTTGTTTGTTTTCTCAACCCCCACCGAAAAGTGGGGGATTTTGGGAAGGGGTGGAGCACCAGAGAGGGTGAAGCGCCTACAAATAATCGGATTTAGAAAAGCCGAATTCTCTCACCTGTTTTCCCTTTTCTGCTCCTCTCCAAATCTGCTTTTTTTCTAACTTTAAATCGTTTTAATTTTATTGGAAATTAATGAAACGGAATAATGATTACATTAAATTTATTTTCGTTAAACCCATTCGGAGATTCGCAATCTAAACTCAAAATGCTTTAACCCGGATAATACCAATTGGTCGCCATTTTGAAACAGAAGAATGAGATATCTGATGGCTGTTTAAAAAAGAAATTTTAAAAATAACCCAAAATGTATTCATCATCGGGCCATAAATGGGCCAAAAAGGGGAAATTTAACCGCCATAATAAGTAAATGATCATTAATTAAGGGAAATTTGCGAGTTGTTGGCGTGTGTTTGGGGGTGCGGGCAGAATGGGACTCTTCGGAGTTACTTTTCGAGGCGGGACTTCCCTTTATTACCCCTTCGGCCTTCGCCGGGAGCCCTTTCCAACTTTCCTGATAAATATTTCATGGCTTAAGAGGTGCGACGGCAGGGCTTTTCATTAAACCGTTATGAGTGCAACAAAAGCGTTGCTTCGCGTGTCGGTTCGCTCCCTCCCCCGGGGGGTAAGGGAACATGAACTTTGTGAAATCCCCGATAAAAGTTTAACGAGATCCTCTGCAGAGTGGAAGACGGCCGAAAGAGTGCCAAAGAATGTCTGCACTTGGAGGAGAAAGCAGAGATGGTGGGGAGGACTAATCCGCGATTGCTGTTGCTGACAGAATAATCAGCAGTGGGAAGTGCCTTTTTCAGATAAAATTAGTTCCCATTCAGCGTTAATCATCTCGGATTTTATTTATAATTTAAAAACAATTTAAGTCGAATCGTTTTTTATCGGATTTACTTAAAATGAACAATGATTTTTGCTAAAGCATTTGTTACTTTTTATTCGCCTTTTATCTCTCTCTCTCTCTTTTTTTATATAAGTGTATTAGCCTGGCTGTTTAGAACTTCGTATGACATTTCCTGTTTTTTTGTTCTTTTATTTATTTATTTTTTATATATTACTTCAAATTCGTCGTTGTTATTGTTCTCCTTTCTTCTTTTTTGCTATTAATCTGCGGCAGAAAGTGTTGAAAGCTGTTCAGGCTTTCTCGTCTGTTGTTATCTGATTGATGACAATCTCTCTCTCTCTCTTTCGCTTTCCTTATCTTTCTTTCTTTCTCTTTTCTTCAACTGCGAAATCTAAAGTAAAAAATTTCTTTTCCTAAATTTTTGTACTGACTTATTTTATTTGTTTAATTCAGTGATGGCCAACCTTTGATAATGTGCGGGTCAAAGTTGAGTTTGGTGTAATTTCGCGGGCCACAACGTATTCTCTTTTTTCTCCTTTTCTCTTTCTTCTCATTTTCTTCTTTTCTCTACGTTCCTGCTCTCACGGCTATTGCCTTTGCCTCTTTTCCGGTTTTAGCCTTTTTACATTTTTATGCAAGCAGTCCTTTTGACTTTTATGACTGAATGTATTCGAAAGCGTTCGCGTAAATTTAAAATTTTGCCGAAAGGTAAGAAAGAATTAGAATAACCCTTTACTTAAAAATTAAAATGGACTAAAATCACCAAATACGTGTGTGAATATAGGAATAAAAGAGCGGCCCACATGCAACACCTCCACGGGCCGGATATGACCCGCGGCCCGTGGGTTGGGCATCACTTGTTTAATTTATTATATATTATTATTGTACATATTCTTCTACTATTTTACTTTCCCTTTCTTCTTGTTTAACCAAAATTAATTACAACAAATTTTACACGTAATTAAAAATAATTTTACAACGTTCAATTTCGGGTTATTTCTCATTTGAAGAAAACAGAAACAAAGCGTAAATGAAAATTTTTCATGAGGCCAAAACGAAATTCGAACCCCTTGATTGCCTGTTTTAGTTTTCCCCTGAACATTGCCATTCCAATTTCCACCCCCCCTCTCTCCGGAGGGTTGTGTTCAGCGAAATTTATGCAGCAGAATCCCTTATCTGTTCCAGTCCGGACGCAACACCCGGAATTGAATTTCCCGTCCAAAATTCCGGATTAATGAGTCCGTCGACGTGGGATGTTCAGGGCTTTGAGGAAAGCCTTCGACCGATTTATTGCTGAGTCAAAGTCTGAGGAGAAAAATCCCGTTCAGGCACTCACAGCCTTCCAAAATTCAACCATTCAAAATTAATCTCTCGGTCAAAAAAATACAAAACAAACATTTAACCGACAAAGGAACTTCCACCAAAGAGAAATACAGAGTCAAAGCATAATAAATTTTGAGTGACTTCCAAAATAACATGGTCCCCTTTCAGATATTTTGGATACCCTTTCCCCCCGTGAGAGCACAGAGCAGAGGAAATGCATTATCGCTACAATGTGGTACAAAGACACAAAGCCCTTTGCTGAAAATCAGTCATACGGCTCGAAATGCGATCGTTGCTGTCGTTCTTCATTTGTAATTGTCGGTTAGCCGCGCACAGATGCGAGAGAAGATTCATAACTTCCGCATTATTAACCGTCCCACCGTACATTATAATTGATCTTCCGACAGACATTCAGTGTTAACACTAAAATTCTGGAAGAAACGACCTACAATGTTCTTTACAAATTTGGTATTGAAAGAGTCGTTCTCAAAGAGAGTCTTCCATCTTGTAACATTACCGACAACGGTTTCGTCCCGTTTGGCCTCTCATTGGTTGAATAACCACTCTGTCATTGAACGGATGAATAAAGTGCGTTTGTAATTCAAATCACAAAAGGCGGCGCCCACCCCCCGCGAGGAATCCAAAGTAATTTTCAGGTTGTTGGCATTTTCATATTAGGCAGCCCCGGACAATTAGGTACGAGTTCCACCTTTATTGTTCCCTCGAGTTCTCGCCCGTTCTGATCGACCGACACTGACTGCCTGGAAACCTCTTTAAAAGCCTTTAAAAGCGGGGCTGTGCAGTCACGACATAATTTCCAACAACCCCCTCTCGCCCCGAAAACTTGAGCAGACTTTACAACCGCCCGCTCTTTCTTTATTGGATCTCGCACACCTTAAATTTCATTACGTGTAGTGTGAAGCTTCCGATGAAATTAGATTTAAATTTTTTTTTTTTCACCGGGAAATTAATGCTTTTATTTAGTAAAATATTGCGGGAGGTGGGCTTTTTTTTAAATTTAAACATTAATTAAGACGAACATTGGAGGGAAAGGTCTGAAATGCCGACTACGAGGAAAGCCTCGAGCCGAGAAAGAAAAACGACTCTTTTGGGATCAATTTTCATCTGATGATTTTTTATAAAAGTTTTAATTTTCAAAAAATAAGAACCTACAGCGGCGTCGACCTCGGAGCTAAATTATTTCTCAAAATAAAAAATGCCTCGGGAACGAAAAGAGTTAAAATGCAAAAATTGGAAAACTTGCGGGGAAGATGAAGGGCCCATGATGATCATTAGCCCGGATCGAAAATCTAATTTAACAAATTGCACTCGTGAAAAAAATAAAAAAATTTTAAACTCACAATAATGACAATGTCCCGAAATATTTATAAAAAAAAAAACGGGCACCGAAAAATTTGATCTTAACAGTAAGAACAACTTTTGCACCGAAATGTTGGAATGGTTCTTTTCTGAAAGCGTTTCGAGTGAACTCCGAAGGGGATGAAAAATTTTCATAACCACCCTTGCAACGCATCATGCTCTCCTTCATGTGAACTTCCTCCCTTTTAACTCAGTTTCACCGGAGCGATATCATTTATGTGCATCAGGATAATAATATTCATCTTTTCCATTTGCGACGATGAAAAATCACGAAAACTGTGACTTTTTAAAATAAAACTTGCGGTTTTACAGTGAAAGCTTTTAAAATATTTTTAAGCTCATTTTTTATTCAAAAGCAACTTCTTTAAGGAGGAATTTTTTTGTAAAAAAACCGCACGGGGGTGGATTTCAAAGGTGGTTGCCGTGAAAATTTTCAAAGGATTTCCCCTCGAGAACACATTTTTCAGTTCCGCACAATAGCGACATGAGTTGATGCTAATTGATTAAGGAAAAGTGACAGGACGTGGCTGTCCTTTTGCCCCAATTTGGTACAGTATGAGACGGAAAACCTCCCAAAAAGGTTTGAATCTTATACGTTTGTTAAAAGTGAAAAACTCCAAAACAAAACTATTAATGTATTTGGGCCATTCAGTAAAGACATTCCCACGTTTGAGCAGACTGAGTTAACAATTCACACGCAATTCATGTTTCAATTCGTCGCAACGATTAATTTCCTCCGGATCAAAAACAAAGGAACTTGAATTAAATTAAAACGAGGCGGAATAAAGTAAATCTCACTTTAATGAGTCGGCCACGAGGAATCCGCTGTCCGAAGACATGTGATTGTTTGCAGAAGAAAATGCGAGATGACGTCTGCTTGGTTGCCGGAGCAACAAAGTCTTTGAGGAAAGAGTTGCATCCGCGAGGAACGCTAATTGTTATCCGAGTTAATTAGGAGCGAGAAGAAGGCAAAGAACCCTTGAATCTTATGCTCGTAACGCCGGCTCTTAAGCAGCGCTTTCCTCGGAAACTGCTTATAACTAACGGCAAAAATGTTTCCATTAATGGAAACTCTTCATCCACGAAAATGCCCGTGTTTCATCCCTTCATTTCTGTATTTAACCCATTCGCTGCCGAATTTTCCCCCCAAAAAACATATTTAAATCCTTTTTTCTCCATACTAAAGTGTTCATGTGAGGTTCATTGCTTCAAGAATGGATTTCTCATACTTTAAGCATTATAGTATAATGAAAATCGTGGATTTATAGTCGTTTGTTTTTTATAATAATAGTATATTACTCTATTTTGGACCCATTAGGCATTTGCGTTGATGACTACAGTTCAGTTTTCCTAATGAGTGGCCCATCAGTAGTCTTTAACTATACTTTTTTATTTTTTAAATTGTTAGACTATATATATATAATGTTTTCAAATATGTGAGACATTAAATTTAGGTAATTATAAATAAATCAGAATTTAATAAATAAAATACCACGAGGTTAAAAGGGTTCAAATGATAAACATGGTAAAATATTAAAGTCAATATAATAAAATTAGTATAGGTAAAACATTAAGTAATCATATTGGTAAAATGTTAAAGTTAATATAATAAAATATAGTAAAATTAGTGTAGTAAAATACCGCTGATGAGCCACTATATATTACAGGTTTGTTTATTTATTTATTCATTTATTTATTTATTTTTAATGAGTTTTACTCCTGTCATTATACTCATTTGGGGCTTTCTAAAAAAATATTAAATATTTTCAATACAAAACCTAACAATTATGAAATTTATATAATTCATCAAAACTTATAAGTCATAATATTGAATATTTTCAATATAAAACCTAATATGAATATAATTAAAATAATGCTTAACGTTCCTTTCTTTTTTATAATTTTAAAATGTCATTAGTATTTTAAAATTTAACGTTTGCATTTTTAGTGTGCAATTTAATGATTATACAGTCAGTATTTTAACATTTGTGTTTAGTATTTTTAAATTTAACGTATTTTATAGTATAAATACATTAAGTTTTAACGTATTTTATAGTATAAATACATTAAGTTTTAACGTACTTTAAGTATTATATACCGTTTTAAAAACCTAATGTAACTTTAGTGTGCTTTTAAAGTGTGATATTTTGAATCTGAAAAGTATCTCGAAATCATTTTTACTGTGTCTTTTAAGCATTTATAAAAAAAAATATGTATTATATTATGATGATACACAATACACAAAAACTTTTCCGCGTATCTCGAACTCATCCGGAAAACATTTTTAAAAAATTGTACAGTTAATGAGTTGATAATAAACGTCTATGGTCATTAAAAATTAAAAAGAGCAGTAAAAGGAGAACCGTTTGACTCGGAATTCCTTGTGCAAAATGATTTCAAATGTGTTTGTAAAGGAAAATACTTTCTTCCTTTGTTGGCAAAGGACAAGAAAGAAATATGGTCCGCCGGCCCACGGGGACCGCCGAAGACAATGCGAGAGTGCGAGTGTTAAAGGAAGTCGGATGACTTCCGGATGGCACGTTTGAAGAATGTCTGACAATAAATGGTTTGTACCTGTGGCCGAAGCACGAGACCTTATTTTTTATTGCCTCGATCCTCCGTTTGTCAAGGATCAAAATTTATGGTCCGCCATAAGTCAAGTCGTCTTCGGTTTTAATTCCAAACTTTTCTTTCTGTGACTTTCAAAGTTGCCTCAATTGTGAAACGTTTACATTTTCGGTGACCACCGAATTCAATCCGTGAGCGGCTAAACACGACTCCAAAATGTCCCAAATTTTAAATAATTAATTAATGGCCGCCCCCCCACTTTCGGGCTTTTAGCTTAATCACTTCTTATTCAATGTCATTATTGCACACGTTCGACTTCTAATTAATTTCCGCATTTAAATCCGCCCAACAAAACGTTTAAAAAATGATAATAAATAACATCCGAATAAAAATAAATTTGCGAGTTAATTTGGAAGCAGAAATAAATAAACGTGAAAGTAATTACTGTTGAAATGAGAATACCACTCCTTTGCTTTCGGTTGGCGTTCTTCTTTGGATGGGAATTCGTTCTGTTCCAGTTTTCTTCTGCTCCTCCGACTTTAAACAAAGTAGGACTTCAATTAGAAACCATCCGGCTGTTATTATGTTTTCCCGTTGATTTTAAAATAATTGGGCCTTTTGCCTTTAAATTTAACGCTGCGCAAATTTTAAACGAAACTTATTATCGGCGATGCGAAGCCGCGAGTCTGCAGTGCCTTTTTCCTTTCGGAAGAAAGGTTTTGGTTTGCAACCTTCTGCTGGATTTCCCTTTGGCATCCAACGATTCTCGGAATGGGGAGTTCCCTCGGGCGAATTCCGAACGGATATCGACGTTTTGTCTCTGTTTCTGTCGTTTCTCGCAATCTTTGCTGGATCAACATTTGTCAGCATTTATTATGATTATTCCGAATGACGTAATCTTCAGCATCATTTTTAGTATCATTGTCACAATTTACACGCATTGTCAGATTTATGAGGAAGGAAATGTGCTCTAAATAAGTTAAGTGCGGCATTAATCCCGAGAAAAGTCCATTAATAACGGTCGCTGAACCACGAATGGAGTTCTTTAAATTTCGGACGATTTCATCGAAAATCAAAAAGAGCTCTGCGACCCTTCGGCAAAACAATTTCGGAAAACCCCCCCTTATAAAAGCACTAATCATCAATGAATAAAATTAAGAAAGTTGGTAATATAATGAGTTTTGCAAATTGGAGTTAAGCCGAAGAAGAGTAATTCGGTCGCACTTAAACTAATAAAACTTGAAAATCTCGATACAAATTGCCGGTCTCAAATAAAAATTTATTCAGACGAGAAGGTAAATCATTGCCGGGCTAATCCCACCCTTTTGCAGAATTATTGAAAGCCGCGGCATACATCAAATTCTTCCCGGAAAACCTCTTCGGAAAGTTCCGCTTGACTTCCTTACACCGTGACTTAACCTAAAAACTGTATTACTTTTTATTCAACCAATGGAGGGATCGCTCAAACCAATACTTTTATGTCTGTGGTCTTAGGTGTTATGGAACGCAGGTGCGGTCGGTTCTTCTGCTCACGTGAGGAAAGCACGAGAAAAACTCAGAGGATTTATGACGAATGAACCGAACATTAATTCTTAAACAGTATATCACACCGCATCGTGACCGAGGTCAGATTAAGAGGAATGACCGGGTCGTTTCATATTAATAAATTAATAAAATCACATTAAAAAATAACACGAGAGGGCCAAGCTTATTTTTTTGGACGAAGAAAAATTCAATATTAACCCTTTACGGTTGTATGTCTACTCTCAGCCACCACAGCAAGGAACTATACGAATATATAAGAATCTTATACTGTATGCATTCCTCTATCAGTTTAAACTTTTCCTCAATTTCTATTAAACCTTTTCATCAAATAATACAATTGGAGATAACAAAATTTAATCTAAGAATTCCAAAGAATATTTTCCAAATTGTATTTAGTAGCAATTAGAAATTCTCTCTTGTTAAAATATTACTATATATTACTGAATATTATGTATATATGTATCCCTGCTCTTTCCAATGAAATTAATTCTGACCAATAGATACCCATTCCCAAATTTTATAAGATCGCAAAGGGTTAATTCTGACCAATAGATACCCATCCCCGAATTTTATACGACCACAAAGGGTTAAAATTCCATCCGATGGGGGTCTATTAAATTTGAAATGAGAATGAGTCCCCCCTCACGGCTCGCCAAAATGACAATAGATAACCAAAAAGAGGAATGGAGACATTATAGGTCATAAAGCATGAAGAAACGCCCCGAGGGATGATCAAGACCTGATACACAGCAGAGTTTCCTTCGTACTGGAAAAAATGATGATCATCCCGCGGGAATAAACTCATTTTCGGGGGTTCAAAAATTTTCTCTTTCCGAAGAGAGTGAGCAGCGATTTTGAAAAGTCCCCGTAATGAGATTTACCGTTGTAAATAATTGGTGGCAGAGTAAAAAGTAGAGTAAATTAAATATATAGGCGTCCCATAAGCAGCCACCGGCGAGGTCGCTTTTGCAAATACCTTCCGCCGAGAGTCTCCCGGTTTAAAAATTAAAATCCGGGTTAAAACCTCTCGGAATGAAAAGTGGAAACCCCAGAGATAATATGAATTATCATCAAAATGAAAGCGGGCAAAAAAGAATATTTAAACATCCCCCGAGGGGAGAAATCCATCAACCTTCGGCAAAGGGTTGCTTTCAAATTACGCTTTTAACTTAGACAATGCGAAGGAATGCACCGATCGACTTATCCGTCCCATCATCGGTTTATTTATCTCATTTTCTATCTTAAATTTCTGTTTGACGATATATTCCTCATTCGAAATGAGCATTTTGATAACATTTTCCTATTCCTTTTCGTCTCGGAGAGGATGACAGTTTAGATTAAAGAGATATCTCCTGTGTCGAAAAGTGGACATGTCTAAAAATAATTAGATTTTAAATAACTGAATCAAAATTGTGAGGTTTGTATTTATGTATCTGTTAGGTTTACACTGTATTTAAGAATACAATAAGCCATCATCTACGATAATTTACACAATTTTACCTTTATTTGTATTTTATAACAATTTTTATAATTTTTATTAAGTTCTAACAAATTCTATAACAATTTTTATTTATTTAAACTTCAACAAATTTTATTTATTTTATGTTTAACAAACTTTATAACAATTTTTATACATTTAAATATTAACAAATTTTATATATATTTAAATTTTTATTTATTTATAATATTAATATTTTATATATTTATATAATTTAATTTTTATATATTTATTTTAACAAATTTTATAGTAGGAATTTGTTAAAATACAGTAAACATAAATATTATAAAAGCAAGTTAATTAATAAAACGACTTAATTTAAATAAATAATATAAACAAAAGAGAAATATTAATTACAATTTGGGGTAAAATTGGTAAAATATTAGTAAAACAACACTTAATAAAAATTGAAATGAAAATATTACGATAACAGTAAAAAATAATATTCTAATAAAAACGTATTTATAACTTTTTTATTTTATAAATTATTATTTTGTTTATTTATTATGTGGTTTGTTGTGATTATTAGTTGAAACGTAGCCTATAATACCTCGGGGTTAAATAGAGGTATATTAAATATATTTCTGGGATTGATGCGGAGATTGAAGTCCGAAAGCAAAAATACGAAGAATCTATATTAGGAAACTGAAAGGATAAGGAAAAAGAAAGATAATTCCAGCCGGGGGCGAAAAAGCACGCTGAAAGGAGGAAAGGGAAAAGAAAAAAAACCGCAGAGTTTTCGAGGCAATAAAAAGAAAGAATCCAGGGCAAAAGGAGGGCGAGTTCCCAGATGGGATTGTGCAAAGGGCACAAACCGGAGGGTCAGCAATCATTTTTGGATTGGAGTTTTAATCTTAAATAAAAACTCTTGGGATTGAATCAATCCTTCGACGTGAGGCATTGTTACGACGTAAAACGCGATACAAAACCTTTTGCACGTTTGTTCCTTAAAGCGGAGAACTTATCCTATTTTCACTTCTTCCATCCCTTTCAATTGACATTTTTTTTTGATAAATTATTTTATTATTTTTGCTCTTTATGGGTAACATGATTGAATTTTATGAAAGCAAATACTTCGGTTATTAAAAAAATATCAAAATCAATACATAAATAATCCTTTTCCAAACTAATTCAACCACAATAAACGCATATTTTGTTTTAATTTATACTTATAAAATATTATTTTCAAAATTCTATAAAAAATTACAAAACATTTTTACATTAATTATTTCTTAAAGTTGAATTAAATTTATATCGCGGTTCTGCATAGTATCACTTTATGAAGTTAATAAATTATACGATTTAAGAGAAAACTTTCTCAAACAAAAACTGATAAATATGAAATTAAGTCACCTGCAAAATGTCCTTCCATTTCCATTACTAATTTTAGGGGTTTTCCTTTATGTAACTGGCTTTATAAAATTATCCCGGGTTCGGTTATAAAGAAGCCTCTTAAATCATTACACAAATAAAGTCCTCTTATTAAATAAACTCTGTTTTAAATTCATGCGGGGAAGTCGGCTTCGCAAAACAAAATCCGAAGTCGACCGGAAATAAAGTCGCGTATCCGGTTTGATTTCCGGTTGATGATGAAGAGTGACAGAAAGGTTCCCCAGAAGCCATAGTCTTAATAAAAACTTTTCTTCTTTTCTTTTTTTTTTAATATAACAATGTTTTACTTAATTAAGATTCGCCGTCTTCGTAAGAAACGCCAATTCTTATAAAAAAATTTAAAAATAAAATACCACAGAATAATTATTTTTAACTCCCCGTTTTGTGATTATTAACGCGGGTCTGTTTCTTTTAAACTTTTTCCAAGCCGAAAGGCAAAAAGCAGTTTCAAATTGACGCTAAGTGAATTATTAAATTTATTACACTTTTGAGCAACGCTTTTTAATAAAATAATAACAATTCCAGAAAGCAATTAGTTATTATTAACTGTCGAAACTTGAAAAGGCAAAATTCAAAGGAAACGCGGTCGCTTTGAATTAAACTTTAACGGAATTGGCGCGTACTGAAACGAAAGAGGAAAAGAGGGCCCTGAAAAATAAAACTGATTTTCGCTTTTGCTTCATAAAAACCACAAGAAAACAATTTGCCGACATGTTTCCCACTCGTTTTTTTACAAAAGCATATTCGAAATTTGAAGAAAACCGTAATTCCCCGATTGATATCCGTTTTTTGGGTGATTCGAGTGATCCAAAATGAAAATCGAACGGTATAAAACAAATGCCTACCAAATTATTAGATTTCAATAAAACTTACCTCCACAAGCGGCTTTAAAATCGCTGCAGCAATCTCCTAATTTTAGACAAGCATGATCGCAATAGCAAGGTTTATCACTCAAATCCTCGATGATGGCATTTATGGGAGCTTTCTGAACGACACAGGAAGAATCCCTTCCGGGGCAACATAATTTTGCTTCACGACAACTCCCGCATAGACAACCACATATGGAGAACGCTAAGATTATAAATATTTTCCACAGCATTTTTTCTCGAAATGTTTTTCCACCCGTCAGGGAAAAGAGGTGAATGAATTACGGTAAAAACGCGCGTGAAATTACGATGCCGGTCCTCTGCGCGGAGACGTCCACCCTCCTCGACAACCACGCTGTCTTTTCTGTTTTTCATGCCACGAGAAATTTAAAAGCCCCAACCGTTTAATACGCTAACCTTCAAGTTTCCAGCGCCAGCTGATTTGGAAATTATCGATGCACCATCTGCAGGGGAACGCTGGAACTACCAGAGATTTTACCGCCATCTTGGAACAACAGCATGCCTTCCATTGCAATATAATTCACTTCCAACTGTATTATTAAAGTTCAAAAGTCTTCTACTTCATTCGATTTCCCGGCTAATGATTCTTTTTTTATATTTTTCAACTTTTAAAATTTTGGCAGACTCAGACAAAACGTCTCGGTTTTTGACTTGCATTTGTTTGAAATACTGAAACTCTTACTTAGCGTTTTTTTGTTATAAATTAGTTGCTTTGTCAAAAATACAGAATTTATTCAAGATTATTATTAAAACAAAAGTAGAGTGAGAATTCGTCTCGATTTTGGCGGATTGTCCCGCATCCCCCCGACTCTTAAAAATGTCCCGCTTTTTATAAAATATCTGAATTTGAGATTCAGATATATTATTTATCAATTATTATGAGGAATTTAAAGAGATCAAAAACATATAAAAATAATTAAACAAATTAGGTCATTAGTCACTCTGCTATTTAATGATTTTTTCCAGAGCTCATTTCAGTCTTATTAAGTAAAAATTAAAGACCATTCAATGAAATTCATACTAATTTACATCAGTTTAATCAGTTCATTAAACTGAAGAATTTAAATATTTACACAAAGGAAATTTACAAAGGAAACTGCACTATTAAATAAAATTAAAAATAAAATTTTTTTTAATAAACATTTAAAAATTAAGATAAAGCATTTTACTGGAATAATATTATTTAACTTCACTTTCTAAATACCTTTCAAGATAATGAACAATTTCAAAACCAACTTCTACCATAATCAGTATAATAATCATCCACTCAAGTCTCACATGATGTTTGTCATTTACATGTGATGATAACAAATCCACCAACTCAATGCAGTGGTTGATTTTTTCATTAATTACCTGAAAATCAGATCAATTTGTTAATAAATTTTTCTGAATTATGTTTGGGTGAGAATTTCATGAGCTCACTTTGGTCCTTTTGTTGATGCAATAATAATTGAATATTTTTTGATATACAGCTTCCAACTCTTCTCTGTCCCAATAAAAATCTGGTGTGTCTAATAAGTCACTGCTCAGATTAATATTATGTCTAAGAGCAAAGAGTTGTCCTGTTTTTTGCAGAACTTCATTCCTTGACATTTTAATCTTAACTCCTGCCTTAAGATCCTACAAATATTTAAATAATGATTACTGTAATCAGAATCATGAAATTATGACATTATGAAAAGTTCGTACTAAAGTTCCTCAAAATAAAATACAATATTCAATGTGATAAATTTACAATTTATCTGCAGAATTAATGGATTTACAAAAATAATTTAACATTGGGACTTTATTACATCAATTTACAATATATATATTTAAGTAAAAAGCATTTTTAAGACCATAACTTTTAAGTTTTGCTTTTGCATATCTGTACACAAGGAATCTAATATTAATTTCCCTTGCTTTTCTCAGCTCCATCCCACTTACTTCAGTGACAGGTTCCATGGTTGTAATATACTGCTGAAGATTGGCCTCAAATGCACCCAAATGCACTGATAAAGCCATTGCATTTGAAACTGCATATTTCTCTAAAAGGGTGTCACCACTCGAAGACAATATTAAGCTGTCTTTAGTAATATGTGTATTCGATCTGAAAAGTACAAACTCAATTATAATTCCAATTACTTGCAAATGATTATTTTTTTATTTGAAACTTACCCCTCAGAATAACTGTAGCTCATTGACTCACTTTCATTTAATATTAAATCATCCACAAAGCCACTGTCTTCATAATCTTTTAAAAAATTTAAGATTTTTTTTATTTCGGAATCTGGCATATTCCACATAACAACAGAACCTTCTCTAAAGAAAAATATATCTTTCTGTTCTGTTTCAGCCTCTGATGAATTTTTAACAGCATGAACAACATCAACAGACTCTGGAATGTATTAAATACATGTAAAACCCTTCCAACTGATTTTACTGATAAAACGTAAAAACCTACTTCCAAATTCAGAACCAAACGGTGTCGGCTCAAATTCAGTTAATTTTGAAAGACCTACTAACAAGTTTTCTAAATTGTATTCTTCGGCTGTGCTGTAAGCCATTATTCGAAAACCTTCCGATTTTTTACAATCCAATTTTTTTCTCTTGATTAATCTTTTTTTTAAATTAATTTCATGTTCCTTGTAAAGGTTACTCGAGAAATTCCGGTAACCACTTACAAATATATTTTTATTTCTACCTAGAAGAGCTACGGTAACCCTCTGAAAAAAAACTGCAGAATTTTTGTTTAAAATATTTTTATTATTTAGGCAGAAATCAGCACCAATGTGTGATTTCATGAGAATTTTTCCTATGAAATTCATAACGACATTTCCAACTACCGCGTTACAAAGTCGGAATGGTAGGAATTTTACGCTTAGCTTTTATAGCGATAGTTTCAAAACTTCACTTTTTGAAACATCACAATAAATTTTTATTGGTTCTCAAACCTAAACAAAGGTGTTGTGAATTTTGTAGTTGGGCAAAGGTTGCTACAAATTGTAAAATATGCATAGACTTCGCGAGCCAAACTACGAAGCTGCATTAGTCTTAGTTAGACATTTAGATAACGATGAATTAAAAAACTTAGTTAATGACGATGACGCAGTGGCTGATCTGGTAAAAACTGTCGATCAGTGTAAAGAACTGGAAACCGAAAAAGAAATGATAATGACTCAAAACAAGTCTTTGGCCGAATATAATTTGTCATTAGGACCTAAATTAGACAAAGGAAAAACAAAACTAAGTGAACTCTATGAATCGGTTAAGACTGTTTGGGAGAGCATTCAGGAGAAACAGCAGCAAATGAGTTAGTAATGGACACTTCCGGGTGTCATTAATTTTTTTACGTTTAGAAATTAAAGGGGAGATTAATCATTGTTAATTTTTTAAAACTAATCCTTTTCATTCATATCATAGAAACGAAAAAACATTCTAATCCCCCAACCATATTTTTGTTTATTTACAGAAAAAGATGTTGGTGACTTAAGTGGTGAAACAGCTTTGGCTTTGTTGCAAACTGCTGCTGCTGAATCTGAAGAAAAATCAGAGGTAATATCAAATAAAACACTTAACATTTTCATACAAGAGGATGTGCTTTATAATTTTGCACTTCTCATTCTGTCCAGGATATTGCTGACAAGTTTTACCAGAAGGAAATAGAAATGGAAGAATTTCTGGAGCAATTTCAAACTGTTAGAAGGGAAATGCATCTTCGTAGGGTCAAGGCTGACAAAATGAAGGACTTGCTGTTAAAGAAACCTGTAAAGAAACCTTTCTTGACTTGATAAATCCTACTCATGTAAAAAACTAATTTGCTAACAGACAATTTTTTTTCAATTTCAGAGCAGTAATGTAAATGGTGCTTATCCAAAGTTGCCATCAGCAGTTCCCTATCCAGTAGGAGTATTTAATATGCCATACTACCCAATGGCCAAATGAAAAATCTTAAATACTTTGTTGATTGTGTCACAGTGATATTAAAGTTTTCAATTACGATTTATTTTATAAATACAAAAAAAAAGTTGATTTTACTTAAATTCCTTTAGTCAGAATAAGATTAATAACAATATTACATAATATTGTTAACATTTTAATTTTTGTTTAGTTAATAATATTTTTTAATTAACTAAAAATTGTATCTTTTTTAGAATAAATTATTTCTTAAAAATTATTATGCATAATAATAATAACGCATCCTAATAGAGTTATTATTATTTAATAAGCACTTTGTTAATGCAAATTTGTATTGTATTTTTTTGTAAATACACTATCTGAAAATAATTTTTGAGCTGCTAATGATAGTATTTACTCCTGTTCATTATTTACTGGTCTGAGTGGAAAGTGGTCTGCACAGCTCCTTTCAATTACTTTTTTTTAATTAATGGGTTTTTTATGGGTTGATTTGTATTGGAGTAATAAAGTTTTAATTTTAATTATAATTGACAGTTTTCAAGGGTATTCATTAGTGAGTTGAATTTGCAAAGGTTTGCCAATTAAAATATTTCAAAATAAAACAAAAAAAAGTAAAAAGTATTATATAATTTGTACAGTTATAGTGAAGAATAAAAATAAATGTGTAAAAATAATACTTGGGCCTTATCAAAAGGGAACCTCCGTGTAGAATTCTAAAACCTTTTTAAAGCAGGTACATAAAAAAATAAAGGGCCTGAGTGATCAGAGCGCGTGTGACACCCCACCACTCCGCTACCTCGTTTCCTGTCCGTGAATTTGCGACAAAAACCTGTCGACATCAATGTCCTGGAGAAAATTCTGGGTTTGTGAAGCATTTTCACTGTTCCTCGCATGAGCCTTCTCCGTCGTTGCGGCAATCTGTAAAACGAACAATGTTACCCCCACTGCTGACCGAATCTTACAACCCTTCGTCCTCACCTTATTCTCCACCTGCTGAACCGTTGACTTCCTCTTTTTCAATGGCAATGTAGATACGACTCCATCTTCGACGTCTTCTTCTTTCCTTTTCTCGGTTTCTTTCTTCTTGTGCCCTCTGCCATCATCATCCGATAACACTCTCTTGTTCCTCGGATTACCTCCGGTGTTTTCTGGAGAGGGCTGCCCGATTTCTCCCGCTGCGTCCAGCTCTTTTTTCAACTTTTTACCTTTGTTGCTTAAACCTATGTTTATTTTGTCGAAGAGAGACAGATATTCTTTCAATATGGCGTTGGTTTCCGGCGAAGCATTCAATTCCCTTCTGTGCGGATGTTTGAGCCATTTATAAAAAACGTGAAAAAATCTTCGGAGTGAAGGTTTTAATAGTAACTTTGCCTCCTGATTTTCATTTTGCTCTCCAAGAAATTTCACGATTTCCCCGAGCTTCAGAAAACTTTCTACGTAGTGAAGCTTTTTCCGACTTTTCTCGTTCAGTTCTGGATATTTTTCTAAGTCGTTTTTAAACGGTGGGAATTTCTGCCGGATATCATCCAATATTTTATCGTCCATTTTCTTTTCCGAACTGGTTCTCGACAATCTCCCGCAGTCGCTTTTCCCGTACGGAGTGCTGTGTATTATGTTGGCCTCTTTCCTTAAGCTTTCGTCCGAAGTTTCTAAACTTCCTTTGGAAACGTCGCTCTTTGACCTGTCCGACCTCGACAGACTTCCGACTTTCCTCCTTTTCTTACCCCTTTTCGCGACTCTGCTCTTCGTCTGGTTCAGGTTTTCCTTCACCACTTTTATCTTCTTCAGGGCCCGCTTTCGCTTCTCCTCCAGTTCGTCTTTCAAATCAGTCTTTGCGACGCTCTCCTCGATCACGTTCCCGATCACAGTCTGGTTCATCGCGTTTGAGAATGTCGCCTCCTCGTTTATGGGAATGTTCTCCATTAATTTTTTATCGCACTGGGTCAGCATCTGTATCTTGACCATGCTGAGTATCTTCCCGCTGGGGCGCCTCTTCAAGGTGCTTTCCTCCTGGGGTTCCTTTCCCAGACCTATTATTTCTTTCGCTTTGGATACGAGATCATCGATCACCTTCTCGTGCATTTCCTTCGATTCTTTCTTGTTCGCCTTTTCGGGTTCCACTCGAAAGTAATCCGTTATTTTCAGAATTTTCTCTTTTGAGCAATCCTTGAGCGGGGAATAATAATTGGCCCCCGACATGGAGACGTCGTCCAGGTCGGGGGTTATCACGATGCTCGGGGTGGGAGGGAAGCTGGGGGTGTTGATCATGCTCAGATCGATGTCTATCGTGTTGATGTTTTCCCTCAGGAGTTTCGTCAAAGGGGTCTCTTCCGTGGGACGAATCGTTTCGATATCCTTGAAAGGCGTTACTATCTTGAGATCGTCGAGTAGAGCTCTGATGGGGGACCCTTCCTCGTTCCCGTTAATGGAGTATGTGTTTCTTTTGGCAGTTAAACTTATTTTCGAAGGGGAAACGGTGACGGGGATCGGTTTTATTCTTTTCGGAGGGATTATTTTCTTTTTTGTCGATTTCCGGTTGTCCCTTTGGCTTTTCTCGGGCTTTCGCACTCTTTTCTTTTCCACGGGTTCCCCTTCGAAACTGTTTTCCAATATAAAACACCTCAAATCCGCGTCCCATAGTTTCTTATTCGGGCTCGTCTTTGAGGAATCGTTCTGCCCGATCACACAACCCACCCCCGTTAGATTTTCCCACGCTTCGCTTAATTTCGTATTCGGACTGCGAGTGGCGATCGGAATGGAGAGTTCGTTCAAAGGTTCCACCGGTTCCGAAGGCTTTGAGGTCAGTTGCAGCTTTTTGCTTTCTTTGGCTTTGGCCGGGGATTTGAATGTTTCGTCCGGGATTGGGGATTTGAAGAGAGTATTTCGCACGCTTTTTCGCTCCAGTTTGACCGTCTCGACTTTCACCTTCGGCGAAGTTTTCGATTTTTTCTTATCTTCGTTTGTTTTAGGAGGAGTTTCAAATTCCAAAGCTCTGATGTGACTTCTTCGACGAGGCGTGCTCAAACTCAACCTCTTCGAATTCCTTTTTGTAACGAACACGGGAGTTTCACTTTTCTTACATTCCATTTTCTGCAGGTTTTCCTTTTCTTCATTGGTTCTTTCGATTTCAGCTTCTCCTACAGAAGGAACTAGAGCATCTGATTTTTCACTCTTTCCTTCGCTTGCGGTACATTCAACCGTAGGATTGCCCGCGTTGACATTTTCTGACTTCTCCACTTCAGCAACACCGGTGTGCTCGGGTAACACATCTTTTTTCTTGACCTTACGTCTGATCACTCTCTTGTTCTTCTCCGGGTGAACATCTTTCGGTGCACTGAATCTGGGGTTCGCTATGTCTTTGTTATTCTCCAGCAGCGGCTGCACCACAACCACGGGATGAATTTCGCATTTTTCTCTTTTGGGTAGAATAGTGCGATATCTGGGTGCTCTGGCGGGCACTGGTTGAGGGACCACAATGACTGGTTGTGAAGAGGCCTGAACAGGCATTTCCTCTTTCGATTCCTTCAGGATTTGGGCGTGATGTGATGACGAAAGCTCCTTTTCTAAATTCAACATCAACTGCTTATTTTTTAAGAAGTCGTTTTCAGTCATTATATTCCCGTCGGATCTTTTATTTCTTTCACCGAACAAAGAAACTTCAGAAGAAGTTGCTGACTTCGACGTTTCTTCTGAAAACAATTCATAAGAATCAAATTTAGTACAAAAACTACTCCACAACGTTTTATAAAATAGTTAATAAATCTCAATACCTTTATAAATAATGTCATTCTTTTGTTGATTAATTACGTCATTTTGAATTAAATTGAGCTCTTTGCTGCTGTCGATGGCAATGTTATGCTGCAAACCATCCTGTGTTTTATAATAATCAAATGGAATGACTATAATTTGACTCTGCTCTTGATTGATTGCTACACTGCCAACATCAGGACTGACAAACACTACTGAACTGTTTCCCAGATTTATATTGCTTTCATCCTCCCCTAGAGGCCGCTGAAAACAAATTCACTCATTTATTAAATAATCCATAAAAACTTTTGTCTTCCAGTAAGTTTTATATCCAGCTTCATTAAGAATAAATTTATAATTACTCACTGAAAAAACATTTAATGTTTGATTTTCACATTGATTTTCTTCCTGAATGCCAACAATTTTAATTGGATTTTCAAATCTACTGTGTTCACTCTCTGGCACTAATGATTCTGTTGGTAAAACATTGTCTACCAAATTCTCACACTGTGGGTTTTCATTAATCCTAAGTATATTAGAACTTTCACTAAATCTTGTGTCAGCTGTGAATTGATCCTTATTGCCATTATTATTAATGCTATCACTACAATTTTCATTACTTATGGTATTAGTTTTGTTTTTTTCTAAACTTTCTGAATTCCCTGTACTTAATACTGATTTACATAATGACATTAATCTGTTTTTCTTTTCACTTTCCGAATTAATATCACTCCCTTGATTTTTAGTAATGTTAACCACATCTGCATTATATTTCTTTATTCAATGGACATGATTCACAACTAAGCTTACTGCTGAGATTATCAGGTAGAATATTCTCATCTTCAACTGAATTTGACTTGTTTTTGTTCAACAATATACTGTCACTGGTATTTTCACTAATTTTCACTTCACTTTGGTTTGAGTATTCACAACTTAGATTGGTTTCAACACCAACTGGAGTTTTTTCACTTTTTTCACTGTTGGAAGAACTGTCTTCAGTTTTTGAGTTTTTCAATTTCCAAAATAAAATGAGTTCTAAAATTTCTGGAAGGCTTTCACATCTTAATTTTATTCTTTTATACAACAGAGAAGTTTTACAAAGACTACCTATTTTAGTGTTAACTAAAAGAACAAAACAGTGATTAATAGATTGCATTAGTTTTATAAATTCTAACAGTCAAAAAAAAAGTAAATGTGAGGTTTTACCTAAATTATGGATGACTGAATACTCCTGCAATAATTCTGGCAGATCTTTACTCATTAATTTTGTGTTGAATTGATAACCACTTTTAACAATTTGACAGCAGTCCATTAAATAAGGTGAGCGTTCTAAAAACTGATGAGCAATGTCATTCAAATTTTCCTTAACTAGGTAACCTAAAACAAGAAATGGGAAGAAAAGAATGAGTTCAATAAAGGGATAATAACAATACTGTAGATGCAATCCAAAAATGGCGGGATAAAATAATTGTCCCATTATGTGTGACCAGTTCGTATAAAACAGATAATACATGGGAATCAAATAAATTCCATCGAAAAATATACATCTGCGAATCTCTTTTGAAATCAAATTAGAGTTTATCTCAAAATACATAATGTAGTCAGAAATGTATTGTTTTGTCAAGATACCCAAAAGAAACAAAATTACCATAAACCAGTCTGGCCGTTTCCGAAGGTAATATAACACATGCCATTTTTTATTAAAAAAACTGAAGAATCATGAGCATTTTTTTAAAAATATTCTATTCTTAAAAATAAATATTTGTATTTATTAATTTTTATTTTATAATCAAAACACACCATCTTGAACACAGTTTTGGTGGTAATGCCTCCGTTATTCCGTTCCACTATTGTAATTAGTATATCCAATATCAAGGAGGCTTTTCAATTTCCCCGCCGAAATCCGAGGCTGGGGGAATTTTGGCTCGAGAAATTTTTAACGAATAAAAACAGGAACAAAATCTACTTTGAAAGGCTTCAAAAATTTATGAAAATAACTGGGTTATTATAATATTAATTTAAATCTTGACTAAAATATAACTCCTCTAAAAATTAAAACTTATAAACGTTGTAAAAAAATGTCCATCGGTGTTTTAGGAATTTACGGATATAAACTTTTGAATTAAAAAAAAAAATTGGCGCCACTGAAGTTTCATTTAACTGAAGTTTTCATCTATTTAATATTTATCACGTCTAGCCATTTTATTTGTTCTAATAACTGCGTTTTACTGCTGATTACTGACAAAAATAAATTACATTTAAAACAGTTAACGGTTTTTAGCAAATATTTCGTTATTATTCGATAGCGAATTATAAAATAACAGTCTTTTCATTAAATTCCCTTTCCTCAGAGAAAATATTCAGAGCTAAATAATAATATGTTAATAACTAAAAAATCTATCGGTATTTTAAAAAATTCCTGCAGATACAAAAAATAAACATCCATTCATATCCGTTGGCAAATGAATGTATATTATTATTTTACAATAACAAACACAAAATTAAATGACTTAAAAAGAAATAAGGCAAATGAAAAGTTAGGAATAAGTTATAAAATTACAGAATACATTTAAGAAAAATAAAAGTTTGTTTTATTTTATAAACTCCATTTTGTTTTACAAAGATTTTCTGGCAAAAGATATTAAAAAATTTTATTTTTTTAATCTTTTATTTTGACTCCTTGTATGTACTGTTGACCTATGAGGTGATTCATTTATTTGAATTTTTGCGGAATTTATGGAACTTCTAGTTAAAACACTCACTTTGGACAAGTTTTTATCAGAGGACTCCTCACATTTAAAGTTCTGCTTGGGCAACGATCGCTTATTGGAATTCACATTAATTTTCGTGAGACCGAGAAGAAACCAATCACATATCTCCAAATTAATGTTCCGAGATCTAAGGGTTTTCACGGGCATATTCGATCTCAATCGCATCGGCGTAAAATCCTGCACACTGCTGCTGTTGCTACCATGAATAGCGTTGTTATTATTATTACTATTATGTTGCAGTCTTTCTTGAAGATGATTTTGCCTGGAAAATTCTTCTGACGTTTCCGGCCTTTTCTCCGTTTCCGTTTTCATCTTTAATTTTACGATTTTTCTCGATCCTTTGGTTTCTTCGTCTAATTTATTTTCTGTATCACTTCTGTATTCCTCGGAATCAGATATTTTTTTCTGATCTTCAGATCTCGTCCTACGCTTTGGTCTGGGCTCGTACATCAAATTCATTGTTTCTAAAAGGGAGCTGTGCCGCCTCTTACTCCTCGATCTTAAAATCTTATTGTCACTTATAAGATCAAGTTGAGATTTGATCACTTCGAAATTTTTTCGTTTCTTCCCTCTCCTAACGTTACGCTTCGTCGCTTTTTGTTGGAGAGAGCTCTTCTGGTAGTTTTTTGTCAGGGTAAGTCCTGAAGTTTTCTGCTCCAACGGGATTTTATTCGTCAGTGTATTCCGAAGTTTCATTTTATTCACGTTTTCATCCACTTCGCGATTATCGTTTTCGTCTGTCGGTGTGGAATTTCCTTCTTTCTTACTTTCCGACGTTTCTTCGGCTTTAACACACACTTCTTTCACAACTGCCTGAACTGCTTTTTCTTCCTTATCGGATTTCCCGACTGCTCCCACATTTCGATTTGGATTTCTCAAAACAGTCGAATAAACTGCTGGTAACTTTTTCTTATCGACATCCACTGCTGAAACTCCTTTCGAAGTGGATGGGACCAAAACCTTCATCTTTGATTCGTTTCCTTTCTGCATTTGATTTAAACTGCAATCTTTAGATTCTTTATCCCCTTTGGTGTTGTCGTAGATTTCCATTTTCTTCCCGAATAACTCCTCCATTGTTGATAGTGTGGTCATTTCATCATTTTTGTTAAGACTATCTGACAAAGTCCTATGTGGATACCAAGTACAAATAGCTAAGCCACTTGATTGAGAATGTAATTTATTAGGCAACTTTCCCTCATTAACCTAAAAAGTTAAATATCATTTTTATATTATACTTTCATTTCCTAATTTAATCAATCATAAAAGAGAAAAAAATAAATTCACCTTATAACTTTCAATATGATAAGGCACAAATTCAGACTGTTGTTTTGAGGCGGAATTCTGTTGATCTAATACATGAGAATGTGGAGGCCCTAAGGGGTCCAATAAAAGGGTTACAGCACTTGTGTTGTCAGCTCTAAGCTCAAATTTCACCCATTTATTGAGAGCATTATCTACCAAGCATTTGGAAGGATTTAACCAGGCTTGTTCCTGAGGAAAAAGAACTCATGTTATTTATTGTATCGATTGCTGTTCAAATCAGAACGAAGATTTTGATTGAGCACCAACCTGCCCTTCGCCACAACTACTTTTGTTATTGAACTCAGCTTTTTTCACAATGCTGACTGCTTCATCTGGTGTCAGCATGTTCCAAAGTCCATCAGTTCCAAATATTAAACATCTATCACGAGATAAATCAATATGATGAACTGATACATCCGGTTCGGGAGAGACTACGAAGCAATCAGAATCAGCATTGTATGACCACAGATCGCCTAAAAAAAATATTATTTAATTGTTTAATTATTTATTTTTGAGTTTGTAAAGTGATTTTGATGAATAATATTACCCAAAGATCTAGCCACTGCTAAAAATGGAATTTGATCAATGTGAGTTGATCTGGTGAGTGGACCTTTGTGAGAAATTCGTGGCCTTTGCCATACCACTCTTGGCACACCTGATTTCTGAACAACTGTACCGCCTGCTTGACTAATCCTTTTGAACTCAATTGGATTTTCTGGTTTATGATCTCTGGTCAGTGGAGCACCTCTCCAGTGATCTGAACAGGGATCTTGATAACCCAGAACTATACACGAATCTCCAACATGGCCAATATAAATGTTGGATCTGCGTATAAATGCAATACTGGCTGTTGTACCACTTGTACTTGGCCAACCGGATTGTGTCTTTGGCCAATTTTCTGTAAAGACAATATATCGTTAGGATTTTACACAGTTATTATGCAATGCATTTATTAAATTCATATATAAATTCAAATGAAAAATTTCTTAAATTAATTTTTATTAAAAATAAGTTTTATTAAAATAAATTATTAAAAATTTAAAGAACTTTAAAGACAATTTAATAACACTACTTAAATGACCCTGAAAAATTTGGCCTTCTACAAATGTCAATATTACACCATATTTAAGATATTAATCAAAACAATAAATAAAAGATTTCTTGTGAAATATCCTTACAATACATATATTTTAGGTTACTTTTTATTTTAAAAAGTGAAGTCCAACCTAATATCAATTACAAAAATGAAATAAAACACTGGCTTTCAATAACAGTAGATTAAGTAGGGCAAACCAAACATACCCAAGTTCCTCCACATAGCATAATGAGTAGCAATAAATCCATCTTTTATTGCACGTAAAACATCTTTGTCGTTGTCTGACCAAAATCCTGGCTGGGAGACAATTGCTTTCATTAAATGCTCTTTGGCAAACGTTGCAGCTTCATGCCCGCCGTGGCCGTCAAAAATTCCAAAATATGCATATTCTAGATCTAATTCGTCCTCCGTTTGTTGATAAGCCACTGAAAACATGTCTTCCATGTGCCTCCTGCTACCCTGGTTACAATGCCCAGTGACACGGAGATTTACTCCGATTGTGGGTGCCATTTATTTGACTTTTGTACGAAAATATTATAATAAAAAATAAATATTTTGATAAAAACAATGTCCGCCATTACAAAATTTATGCAATCACTACTGCCAACCTTGACAAGTTGAAATGTTTCTAAACAGATCTCACGAAACTTTTTAAAACTCAAATGTGTCTGTGGTATTTTTGTTGTCAGCACTGCAAAATGCTTGGGATTCGGTTAAAAGCTGAGCTTTTTCAAATTCCAATTTTAAGATTAAAAATTTCAGTCCCCATATTGTTTCCCTGGAATCTCTTACTTCACTTTATTATATTATTATAATTCTGAAAGTATTTCTTCATTTAATTCAATAATCAATTTAAAAACACTATTACTGTTAATGTCAATTTTTATATTTTATTAATTTTTATGTTGTCTATGTTTTGAAAAAAAAGGAATTAGTATAGTTTATTATTATTATTATTTATTGAAATTATTCGATGCATTAAAATTCCCCAAAAAATATATAAAGAATTATCAATGTTTTTGCTTACTTTTAAACAATTCAAAATGTTTATAAAATATCGTAGGTTTTTTTTACAGAGACATTGACTTTGGTTATTTGAGTGAGACTTCTCAAGAAGGGGGTATAGCTCAGTGGTAGAGCATTCGACTGCAGATCGAGAGGTCCCCGGTTCAAACCCGGGTGCCCCCTGAAAAAAAAATTTTTTTTAGTTTCTCTTTAAAAAAATTAATAAAGGCTCAATACGTTTTGGACGTTGATGCTCAATGCTGTCATGTTTTTTGGAGGTTTTTTCTTTCTCTTCAACTTTTTTTCTTTCAATGAAGTAAAACCTGGAAAATTTTATGAAAGGTGTTTAGGGAAAAATACTTTTGGAAAACCTTTTCAGACAGAGGAGTCAGAATTTATTCTTTTTTATAATAAATTGATTAAAAAGGAAGCGAAAGTGTTTGTGAGTTTAAAAGGCAGAGGTAATATTAATAAAATTTCGGACTCAGCAAAAAAAAATGTACGTTCAGCAATTGGAAAGTGGGAATCAGCTGTGGTCGCAAATATGAGATGTCGAAGAGAAAAAATGGGGGACAAATCCGGAAAAAATTTCACTTCAATTTAGTCTCAAAAATAAATGCTTCACCGAAGAAAAATAAGATGCAATTAAAGAGCAAAATTAAGAATTATATTTTTCGAGCATTCATTTACAATCAAAAACATAAGAACAATAATGCACAACCAAAAATATAACAGTATAAAAGTGTAAAATGCAAATAACTCAAAATGAAATGAATATAATTATCGTAACTTATGGGTTCAATCAATTACTAATTTTCTAAAAGATCCTTCGACTCCGAATAAATCGTCATGTGTTTTCGGTTTCCCTGGTCTCTTGCTCTCGTCGGCCTTGATGTCTTCCTGCTGGAGGAACCAGTCCTTGTAGGACTCGAGCTTCTTCAGCCATTGGTCTGTGGGGGAAAATCAAATTCCAGTTAGTGGGGGAACCCTCGGGTCAAAAGAACCCTCAAAGTGCTTACTGTTTATTTCCGCGATGGGCCCTGCGAAGCCGCCATATTCTTCCGGAAGAATTTCTTTAGGAACATATTTGTACAGGCTGTTGTAGCCGTCAGTGTGGAAGAATATTCTGTTTTTAATTTTGTCTTTCAAGAATGGTTTTACGAAGTTAACCACCGTATCCACCAGCGGAGAAACGTTCACGATGTGAACTTCTTTCAGCTTCACCGGATAAGCTTCCTGAAATAGACTTCCGTTAATAAACCGTTGCTTTACTCACAGTTTAAATGAGATAATCAATTCGGACCTGAGCGCAAACCAGGAACTTCTTAATGAGGGTTGGAGTGAACTTGGCGAAGTGAGCCGGGGTGGCAGCGGCTGCGTCCAAAATGTACACATCTCCTCCCACACCGATGCTCTCCTCCAGCAGACGGATGTCCCCAATCATGAAGACAACCTTCATGGCCTCGGGGACGTTCGGGGTGGCTTGGTCTTTGTCTATCCCTCGCATGATGATGACTCGACGACCCTCTGGAGTCAGTCCGGGCAGTGGCGGAATGTGGCTGGAAGATCATTTCGCTTATACATACAGCGGAGCATACAGCGCCGGAATGACTCCGGCGGAATCCAACTTACATCTGCTTCATGATTTCCTGGATGGAAGGCTCCATGGGGTTCCTGTTGGAGAAGAACTCCGGGATGGCGGCCCTCATGGTGAAGTACATATCCAGCTTCCTTTTGGTTTTCTCCAGGGAGAATTTGCATCCACGGAGGAATGTCATGAGACGGCCATCATCTGCATCGAGACAGAAAGGGAATTAATATTCGTTTTGACATATATTCTTTACTACACTTAGTTTTTATAATAAACCAGTGATGGCCAACCTACAGCCAGCGGGCCATATCCGGGCCGTGAAGGTGTTGCATGTGGCCCGATCTTTTATTCCTATATTCACACGCGTATTTGGTGATTTCAGTCCATTTTCATTTTTAAATAAATGACTATACGCTAATATTAGAATAACTTCAATTTGAAATTCTTTGTTACCTTTCGGCAAAATTTTAAATTTACGCGAATGCTTTCGAGTCCATTCGGTCATAAAAGTCAAAAGGACTGCAAACAAAAAAATGTAAAAAGGGTAAAGCCGGAAAAAAGAGGAACGTAGAGAAAAGAATGAAATGAGAAGAAAGAGAAAAGGAGAAAATGAGAAGAAAGAGAAAAAGGAGAAAATGAGAAGAACGAGATAAAATGAGAAAAAGAGAAAAGGGGAAAAAGAGAAAATGAGAAAAAAGAGAAAACGAGAAGAAAGAGAAAAGGAGAAAAAGAGAAAATGAGAAGAAAGAGAAACGGAGAATAGGAGAGTGAGAAAAAGGGAAAAAGAGAAACGGAGAAAAAGAGAAAAGGGGAAAATGAGAAGAAAGGGTAAAAAATCCATATTTGCATTTATGCATTGTGGCCCGCGAAGTGACGTCAAGTTTGGCCCGCATATTATGAAAGGTTGGCCATCACTGTAATAAACCATTGAAAATAAAGAAAAAGCAGTAACTGCTCATGGAGGACCGAAGAGACGCTCAAACATTGATTGTCTTCGAGAAATAATCGGGAAGATACGAAATTGGCTTTTGTTCAGTGATAAAATACACTAAAAGTGACTGATATTACGCTGCCGTTTCGACTTTCTCTGCTGAACCAGCTCACACTCGGCTACTGTCCTTATTTCAGGAACGAAATATATCATCTTCAATTAATCCTCATGGGAGAATTAAATTCATAACAGAAGGAATTAACGACGAGTTGCTTTAATTAGCAAAACTCACCAAAGTTCTTCGGGAGATGGGGTTGAAGTTCAAGCCATTCCTTTATGGTCTGGAGATCCTGGGCGCGTGTGTCCACATTCTCGTTGAGTTCATTCCTGATCCTGAGCTGTTGTTCGGGCGTTGGCTGCACCAGAGTCATTTTGACACCTGGAAGAAAGACACGGTGCGGTCAGAGGAGAAAAACTGGTGCGTGTCGCACCACCGTGAAAATTTCTTAATACATCTCTCACGAAATGTACGATTTCACAATTGAGGGTAAAACGCGTGAAATGTTGCAACATCCGCCAACAAACGTCTGTCATTCGAGAGAACGCAAATGTTTCGAATTAAGGTTCCTTAAATTTAATTACGGAACCGTTCGGGGATCCAAAATTAGTTTCCTCCATAGTGTCGGTCATTTTCAAAACGAATTATCTATTATTATCGGAGAAAGCGACTCAGTAAATAATGTCTGAAATTCCAACCGATCTGCGGTCGAATTATCACTGTGGAAACGCCATTAATAAATTACATGGGTTATATTTTATTTAATATCCGCGAGTGCATCCGCTCTAATTTTGGGCACATTTTGAAATTTTTTCTGCATAAACCGCAAAATTTCTTTTGTGATGAATTTCAGGGCTTTCAAATCAAATACATTTCACTTTCCTCTCTTTTATAAAACTCAAATGAAATTAAAATTGCAGTTTACCTGGCAAGCGGCTAACCAAATTATCTGGTTATGTAATCATCACGTAAAAATATTTCTTACTTTTTCTTTTTGTGCCGCCATCTTAAGCCCTTCGGGATGAGGCGGACATTTCAGACATCGGTCAAGAGAAAAACGCTATTGCCTTGACTTTAGAGCCATTTTTGAACCCGATTTGTGTCGAACCTCATTCAAGGTTCCCCGAGACTTTTTGCCCATTACGCCGAACATCCCGTAAAGGTAATTTTTAAAGATTTTATGGTGAGACAAACTGCGCCTAAAAAACGGGTTTTATTCAATGACGTGGGAGTGGGGAAAGCCGGAAAATCCGTTACGACTGAATCTGTATTTTATTTGTGGAAAATCTGAATCAGCGATTTTACAGATCAGAAAAAAAATTGTTCTTTCACTTTCATTGGGCTAACTCTTAGGATAACACTGTGAAAGTGAGAAAAAGGAATTTGATAACGTTTTATACCATTTCAAATTGGTTTTTTGGTTTTTTTTGTAATTGAGATTGTTTACGTCATTAGTTTTTTTTTTGAAGAGGAGGCAAAAAATAAAGCGTCATGGGTTTGAAACAGGTTCTGATGGAGGCCCTCGGGGTGTATTTATGCATGAATGGACATCTTTCCTACGAATAGTAGTTTGAAATTAATGTGGAGTCAGCGGGAATGTCCCAAAAGCAAAGTAAAACAAAGAAGAAACAATGGTCAGGTGTTCATTATTCGTGTTTAAATTTTTTTTTTTACGTAAAACAAATAAAACTCTAATGATTAACTAAATACGAGTGATTCTCACACGTGACGTATTCCAGGTGAAATAATGACGATGATAATTACACCAAAATCAACTTTAAAGTCAAGATCACGACGTACGTTGAAAATATATAGAATTTCCGGGCCCCATTCCAAGGCCCAACCTGTTTTGTAACACACAATGTTTCAATTCTTTGACAGAACTTCAATCGAAGGTTTATTTCAAAACCGCATTGAAAAAATCACACATAAAAAGCTGGAAATTTCGTATTTTCTTTTTTTTATTTTTATTACTCGCTAATTGAAACGAGTTTTTGTCTCAAATGAATATTGGATGAGTAATCGTCTGCCGTGAAAATTTCGCTTACGATAATCACAAAAGAATGGTTTGAAAATATTAATATCAGTTCGTGCTTTTATAGTTAGAATAACTCCTATTTCGGTATGAATTTATTAAGTCGTGCTATGAGATTTGGCATTTTAATACTGTTCTGAATTGTTTCTTATTTTTAACCGTCATAATTCTATTGTATTGTATCTGTAGTTGGATTTGTAATCCTCTTTCAGCTATCAACTCTTTGGGTTTGATTTTTTTTCCTTTTTTTCTCTATTTCTTTCAAGCACTTTTTTGATAAAACATTTTATTTGGCGCCATAAAGAACTTTTCTTCGGGTGTTCTTGTTCGATAATTTATCTTATCGATACTCTTTCTCTTATTTACTGTTTAATTTCAATTTTGCATTTAAAGAGAGAAAGCTCTGTAATAAACGAATGCACTTATTAATCCCGGACGTCGAATATCCACTTTTTATCTCACCTTGATGTGAATGTCCCGATCAACACCCAAGGGGATAAGTTATCCTCACTTCCTACCTCATAATCCGATTAACCCTTTGTGGTCGTATGTCTGCTCTTAGCCACCACAGCAAGGAACTATACGAATATATACGAATCTTATACTGTATGCATTCCCATATGAATTTCTATTAAACCTTTTCATCAACTAATACAATTGGAGATAACACAATTTAATCTAAACAAAAGTTGTATGCAATTCGAAAGAATATTTTCTAAATTGTATTTATGAGTAATAAGAGATTCTCTCTTGTTAAAATATGACTAAATATTACTCAATATTATGTATATGTATCCCTGCTCTTTCCAAGGAAATTAATTCCGACCAATAGATACCCATACCCAAATTTAATACGACCGCAAAGGGTTAATTGCTTACATTTCCGTTAAAACTGAGGTAAAAAACCAGATAATTTCCATCATTAGACAAATCCCTAATGAGTGACTGGAAATAGGAATCCCAAACATATCGGGAATAAGAAACATAAAATGATATAATTTCATTATTAACGTGAAAATTCACAACGGGGAGTACACCCCAACGGGTGTCTTATCGAGAAACGCTGTATTCTATAACAACTGAGATATTGAAAAACCAAATATTAAACATTATGTCATCGGGGTTGAGAAAGCGAAAAAAAAAGATTAAGCAACTTAAAGGCATTATGGAATTACATGTTTCTCAAACAAGTGGAAGGGCTAACCGGCGCAACAAGAGGCAGTAAGTGATACTGTCTAAATTGTTGGACTAGAACTGATAACCTAAAACACGAAAACCACTTTCTACTTCATTCAGACGCACACATTAATGCAACAATAAAAGATCTCTGTGCGTTTCAGTCAAGGCTATGTAAACTCAGATGATGTCGTGCGAAACCATTTTCGTCTTCTCATGTCATCGTTCGTCGGCTCCTTTTTTGAGTGCGAGAGTAAGAGTGGCGCTTTTTCGAAGTGACTGATTATACCCGAAACACAACCAAATTTCCCTCTGCTTTTGTATTAAATTTATCAAAAGTATGAGTTTGCATTGTTTTCCTTCGATGTCTTCATAAGTACAATTATAGTTCCATCTTTTAGGGAAAAGTTCAAATTTCGACATTTTCTGGTCACTGAGGAGTCATTCCTTAACCGCATCGATTAGGCCAACTTTCGCAATTCGATCTGAGTTATCTCTTTTCGGTATTAATGGGCCGAACGCCAAAGATAAAATTGTGTTTTTGTTTGCTTTCTGCCTTTGAATGGGGGCTGATTTTATATTTCGACATATCGAATGCACCGCATTCGAAGGGAAGAGCTTTGCTTAACCGATTTCAGCTGCCATGGCCCAGTTAAAAACGTCAAGAAGAAGGATTTTAAACATCCATCTCTCGAGTTTGGAAGAAATAGTTCTAAAATCACCTCACGTACATTCGACGGAATATGAAATATTAATTCGCCAATTATGAGTGAGCGCATAAAACTTACAAGGCTTTTTCGTTCATTATATCATTTTTATAGAGTCACTTATAATGAGGGAAAAAACTGCAATGAAGTGGGCATTAAACTATGGATAAAGCTGTTAAACCGGATGGGTTTAATGGAAAAATAATTCATTTACAAAATGGGAGATAATTCGTTGCATCCATTTCTTTTGTGAACCTCAGGTAATGTTTTTTGCGTTAGGAGAGACGGCTCATTCAACTTTTTTTAAAACCGATGTTTCGTAAATTATTCTTAACTGATAATATCCGAAGAAAAGAGTAATACAAATACGGTCAGATTTTACAATACATTTTGAGAAAATCATAATGAGTATAATTTTGAAATATGCACTACACTATAATTTACTCAACTCCAGTAATCCCGACTGCTGGAGGAAAAAAAGCCACAAAATATAATAAAAAATTTTTACCCCAAGAATTACTAATTTTGTGAAAAACTCTCGCGAGAACATAAATTTAAGTTGGCATTCCTTAGTTTGAGTGCGTACCTACTTTGTTTTGAGATAAACTGTACGAAACTCAAATTCTGCACACGAGGACTACTTCCAAGCACACACTTGTCCAAGCACTTAAACTCAACTGAACATCCCGAGGACTGGTACCTATATTATGAACGCTGGAGTCGGCCCTCAGTGGTCTTCGTCCGCAAGCTAAACAGGCTCTCCAAACTGACCACTTTGCCCTACCATCTTCAACGAGTTATGTAATTTTTCACACAAGGCAGTAAACCCTAATAAGCTTCGGCCGGACGATTCTCGTTCGCTTCGACCGTAAGAGGTTTTTGATCTTAATAATCATGTGATTTTTACTCATGCTTCAACAAATTCGATGCTACTCTTTGCTACGACCAACCAAAATGGAGAATTAATTGGAGTATGCGATTGTTCGTTGGATACGAATACACTTCCCAGTGGTTTCCGATAAGGTTTCTGCTTACAGTAGAACCTCCAGGAAGCTTTTGCAACCTCTGGCCTTGTATTGCAACCTTGCAATTAAGTTCAAAATATCACCGGTCGAAGTCTAAATCAATAATTTATCTCATGATGGGTGCAGATAAATTCAGAACGATCGGACAGACACAGAGAAAGTGCACCTTTTTTATTTGGGAACTAAATAAAATATTGTTCAAATTTATCTGTTTAAAAACTCAATTTCAGAAAGTAAATATTCGAAAGGACGTTTATTTATTTGTCTAAGCCAAACGATGAGATGTGAAAAAAATTTTTCACTTTCGTTCGATTACCCTTTTCGATGAAACATTGTATTTGATTCGATGGTTTCGTTTGTTTTGATGAAACAAAATAGTCTGGTCAAATTAGACATTCAGGTTTACACATATTCCTAAGAAGCTGAAACTCTGTGTGAAAAAAAAGAATGTTCGGAATTTCTTTGGGGAATAATTGGCTGGAAGTCGAAGGTCGAAAAAATGAGTTTTTCCCCATTTTCAGCAAAACTATAGTTTGTATCATAAATTTCGCTTAGACCAGTGATAATATGGGGGCCAAAGTTGAGTTTGGTGTAATTTCCCCGGGCCACAATGTATGCGAAAATTAATTATGGATTTTTAAAATTAGTCTATTTGCCGAAAGGTAAGAAAAAATCTCCCATTGAAAGTTATTCTAATATTAGAGTACAGTCATAACCCCTTATATAAAAATGAAAATGGACTAAAATCACCAAATGCGTATGTGAATATAAGAATAAAAGAGCGGGCCACATGCAACACCTTCACGGGCCGGATATGGCCCGCGGCCCGTAGGTTGGCCATCACTGGCTTAGACAATATTATAGATCGTAAAATTATCTGCAGAAAATGATTCGGTACTTTTTTTCCTAAGAGGCCACCATTTCTGAGATAAATCGATTTCAAAAGTTAGATAATTTGTGGTCGCCATACTTTGCAGACTGTCAGTTGAAATTTTGAAAAATTCCCGCCAAAAGTCGGGAAATCGGAACTGTGAAGTTGGCGCCACTGAACTTCGAAAAGTGAAGGACTGCAGAAGGTAAAACAAAACACTAATTCATTCATAAACAACAGTTTATTGTTTTCAAAAATTGTTTTTGCATGTTCATGAATTAATTAACAAGTCGCTTAATTAATAAGAAAGAAAATAAATATGAGTTGGTTTGCTGATAATTTTATAAAACGAAATTAAGTAAAAAATAAAAATTATAAGGAAGGAATTCTGGCGAATATTAATTCTCAAAAAGAGGAGTAAACCACATTAAATTCGATTTAGCAATATTTATTCAAAAATATCTTTGCTTTTGAAAAAAATATGTCAAGCATTAGGCAAATGTTAAATGACGAGTATGAATTGTTTAAGAGGGCCAAAATTATTCAGAAAGTTTTCCAAAAGCCGTTGAGAATAATAAATATGGCTGACGGAGTAATTACTTCGTCTGCTCAATGCTCTATTACCTATTTCCTCTAGCAAAACCATTAATTAATTGATTAATTTTTTTACCAAAATTGGCAAAACCGTAACAATTTCATTAGAGTAAAAAGAAAATAATTGCGTTTGGAATTTTCCACGTTTTTCCATTGTGTTGAATTTAACGGTTGTATCATTTCCATGAGGTTCTCGAAGCTTTGCTCGAATGACCTCTTCGGGGGTTGAAATTCTCCAAAAGCATTTTCTTGAATCTGTCCACATTTACGCTTTTAATTATGTGAATGTTATTCTTACGGTTCGTGGAGCCGACGTAATCCACAAAAAGAGCGGCTCGCGAGTGCTGACCGCAGACTTCGATGTCAGCATGGTAGGCGTCTTCTGCTTCGATAATGCTGTCGTCGATCACCAATGAGGACAGGATTGCATCTGAGGAAATCCACTTGTCTTCGTTGAGTGTGAGTCTCTCTGCTTTGTTTAAGAGATTCACTTGTGGGCTTTCGATGACTCCGAGTATTTCTTTCCGCCATTCCTGAAATTAAATTATTCAAATTTTTTATACTGATTTTTGTAATTTTACACTGAACTAATTTTATAATGAATAAATTCCGAGGGACGTTCACCCCGACGGCTTTAATTAATACAGTAGCGCTCAAAAGTATTTTGACAATACAGAATTTAATAGTTTCTTATTTAATTATTTTACTATAAAGATTTCATTACGTATTATTTAGTTATCAATACTATTAATAATATACAAAACATAATATTCTTTTTAGTCTTCTGCTTTTACTTTAATACTCTTATTTAGTTTTTTATTATTATTATAAACTCTTTGTTTCTTCTGTCATTTAATTATTAATTAAATTAATTGAAAAATTAAAAATTAATTAAGCTAAATAATAAATAATAATAAAATCAAAATAACATAAAAAAATAAATAAAATATATAAATAATATATAAAATAAAAATTAAATAAAATCTTAACAGTCAATAAGTTAAACATAAATTTAAAAGCTAAATAAACCTAACGTATAATAAATTCAATAAATAATATCACATAAATTAAATAAATATCCTGAAATTAATGTTTAGTTTTCCAGAAAGTTTTTTACTTTCTGTTCCATCCAAAAAAACACATTTCATCAATTCCGAAGGACTGGAATTGTGTCTCTTTTTGGTTGAGAAAATCTGCTTTTAAAGCAAATTTATTTTGTTCAGTAAACTGTACTCAATTTCAGTTCAGTTTTTTCCGTACCATTTCTATTACACTTTTAAGAAAAGCAGTTTCCCAAGGAAGAACATGGAGAATTTTGTCATTCTTCTCGGCTTCTTTTAGAGCAATCAGAGCCGCTTCTGGATCGACATAGAAATTGAATTCCACTCCAGGTTTGACATTTCCGATTCCTGAAGGAAAAAAATTTATTTGTCCCAAAGGTTACACTGATTCTGTCAAAGATAATATCTTCATTTTTTCTGTCAAAAAGGAAATTGTTTTTGAGGAAATTTACTATTTTTTAGATCCTAATCAGACTTACCATTTACGCTTCCGCCCAAAATGTACACTTCCTTCAAATTTTTAAAAAAACTACTGTCCAATTTCGCGGCCAAAGCAACATTAGTCAAAGGACCGAAACAGACCAACGTCAGCTGCTCTGAAACAAACGTTTTGTGTCCCCAAAGAGTGGATGACAAAGGTTATACAGGTCGAAATAAAATCACCAATCATCCATACCTGGATGCAGAGAAGTCGCTTCGATTAATGCATTTACGGCGTGTTCACTGTTTATTAAATCTTCTGAGGGCGGATCTGGGAAAAAAAAATCTCCGAAACCATCTTCCCCAAAGAAATTATCTATCTTTGGGGTTCCGAGGAGGGATTGATGGGCCCCTGTGTATAACGGGATCTGAAGATCGATTACAGGCGTTTTATTAAATCGCTAAGCCGAAAGAGGGAGAAACAAATACAACTTTTTCATTTTTTTTCTGCTAAAGCAGTGATGCCCAACCTACGGCCCGTGAAGGTGTTGCATGTGGCCCGCTCTTTTATTCCTATATTCATACGTATTTGGGATTTTAGTCCATATTAATTTTTATAGGGTTATTCTAACATTAGAATAACTTCAATTTGAAATTCTTTCTTATCTTCCGGCAAAATTTTAAATTTACGCGAACGCTTTCGAATCCATTCGGTCATATAAGTCAAAAGGACTGCTTGCATAAAAATGTAAAAAGGGTAAAGACGGAAAAAAGAGGCAAAGGCAATAGCTGTGAGAGCAGGAGCATAGAGAAAAAAAGAAAATGAGAAGAAAGAGAAAAAGGGGAAAAAGAGAAAAAGAGAAAAAGGGAAAAAAGGGAAAAAGAGAAAAGGAGAAAAAGAGAAGAAAGAGAAAAGGAGAAGAGAGTAAAGACTAATTTGAAAAATCCATACTTAATTTTCTTATACGTTGTGGCCCGCGAAATTACACCAAACTCAACTTTGGCCCGCACATTATGAAAGGTTGGCCATCACTGTTCTAAAGAAAACCAAACCCAAATGTTGAAAAACTGTCCAGTTTTATAGCCTTTGCATCATCTCGGGTTTTCCCGAGAAATCAGAAACTTACATCTAATCTGTCAACCGTTTTTAGAATTTTCAATACGTTTCTTGCGACATTATCCACGTTTGTGTTTCCTGAGACAGCAGTTATAAGCTCGATTTTTACATCTCCGAACAAATCCTCAGCGGCGAGGATATTTAAAATGGCCACTGCATCGTCAGCTCCGGCATCGGTGTCAATTATTAATCTCCTGAGAAGAAAGATTCTTGCAAATTTTAATGGCGCCGGACGTATGAAATGGCATCGAATCAGTCTTGGCGGCCTTGTCTTGGGTCAGTAACGTTTTTATTTTGGTATTTTAGTGTTTCAGCTTTTCCTCAAGTCATCCAGTTTTTTACATTTTGCTCACTTACTTTTTTGGTTGTGTCAAATTCGGAGGTAAAACGTGACTTTCGGGGCGATCTGCTTCGAGTCCTTTCGAACTGTTCCGAAAAAATAAACGAAATAACTCGAGATATTGGATACATTCTAAATTAGACAACCAATAAATGACTTACATAATCGAGAAGAAAATGGTGAAAACGTAAATAATAAATTTAATTTCACACATGGCGAGAATGTGAGGAATGAGAGCTTCGTTTTGACTGATCAGCAATTAAGTGAGTCAACCATTCATTGACTTTTCATTTGTGCAAAGCTAAGGTTCCTTTATGATAAGCCTGCTTGCTATTGTTTTTTAGTATGCAATTGCGATAAGTATTTCGCCGGTATTCAATAGCAGACGACAGATTAAATTTTTAATAAATAATTTAATTAACACAAAATAATTAGTTTATTATGTTCTACAATATTAACAATAAAAACATCCATTGCAGATTTTGTAAATTATAATTTTTTAAAACAGACGTATTTGAATGTTTTATTATACAAAATGTTTAAATTCCTCTTTTATATTAAGTATATAAATATAAAAATTAATAATAAATAAAATTTAAAAAAATCCGGTGCAGTAAATAAAGTGTAACTGTGTTTTTTAAGAAGTGTATACAAAAATTATTACATTAAAATCAAACAATGATTTTCGTGAGACTCAAAAAAATCAATGAGTTATATTATGCACAAATCTAACGGCAAATAATCATAAAAAGTACAGTTTTAGGTGTTAAAATTTCCTTCGAGTTATTCTGGAAAATGGATTTGAATAAAAAAAAACCGCGGATTTACCAAATAAGACAGATTAAAGTAAAAAATTATTAAAAAAAAAATAAACTCAGTAAAATGTAATTATATTTATTTTTGTGAAGACTGTCGAGCTTTTGTCAGTCCCTTCCCCGAAGAACATTTCAAACCGAGAGTATTAAACAAAATATTCAAAATGGAGGTTGCAATCATTAATGTGTAAAATGTATCCCAAATCCCAGAATCTAACGTCCTTATGTCTGCAAGAAACAACAAAGAAGTCCACACAAAATGGTTTCTTCAAAAAATCATTTTCCACACTTGATTTTTAATTTTTTTTGAAGGTAAACAATAAAATTTTGTTGATTATTATTCACTGTTCAAAATCCTCATAAAAATGTAAATAATTAAAAAAAGTAAAAAAAATTGTAAATTTTCAGTAAAATCAGTCTCATATAAAATCAAAAAATGGCACCCTGTCTGCCTCAAAAAAGTACAGTTCGCCCATTCTCTGATTTACAGAGGTATCCTTGCAAAACTGTGGAAGAACCAAAACCAAAGCCATGTGTCAATGTGGTTCTTCAGGACTTGATAGATCTCGTAATGCAGTCGCCAGAGAAGAAACAGGTGGAGGAACCGGCCAAGAAGAAACTGCCCTGCGAGGGTGTAAAACCCCCATCGAAGAAGAAATTCGAGCAAATCGGCCTGAAATTACATCTGTTCGGTGCCATTTTCGAGAAGGTGGACTTTGGAGGAAAGGCCTTGCAGGTACTCAAACACTCCGATGGGGTATTTTAAGATGGAGGGGTGAATTTCTAACGCTGGACTGTGATTTTCCTCAGGGATGAAAAGGAACTTCCAAAATGGTTCAGGCGACAACGAGGGACTGAATGGCAGAGTTCAGCGAGTCCGAGGGAATTGGATGACTACGAGAAAAGGTAGCTGAATTTGATTGGATTATTTTAGCTGAAAATGCATAAATTATAAAAATTTACAATTTCATTTGTGAAGCAGTTAAAACAAAACGTTTTTTATTCAACGAATAACGAATATTTTTACTAAAGAATAACAGACATTATTTACGTTTTGTAAGTTTTTTATATATTATATTTTATATATTTTATTATTATATATTTATATATTTTTTATATATTATATTAATCTTTATATATTTTATTTTTCAACTTTAATTGTGATGTAATTACTTTTTGTTAACTGTTTATTGCCTTTGAAAACTTAACCACATAATGTAAAATAAAAAAATAATTAATTGTTATGTTTTTTTTTATAATTCTTGTTATTCATTCATTTTAATTCATTAAGTGCAGTTTTATGTAAAAAACATATTAATCAGTACATTGTTTTATATTTTATCAGTTTTAGCCTATATTTTAATTAGTGTTACATTTTAGTTTAAGTTTTGTATTTGAGTTAACCCGTTTAATTTATTAACTTGATTTTATTTATTTATTTATTTTCTATTTTTTACTTAGTTGATTACTTATTTAGTTATTTTTTTATTATTTTTAGGCATTAAGTTAGTATTTACAGTTATTTTTTATTAACATTATAGTATATTGTTTATTAATATTTATTAAATACTTATTTATTTTAGTTATTTAATTAATTTTTTTAAGTGTTTTCAGTAAAATTTTAATCATTAATTGAACTGCAGCCTATACACCCGGATTATATGGAGGTTTAATAAATGCATAAAATATTACTTTGTTTCAGCTTATGGACACCCATCTGTATGCCACAGGAAGTCATCGAAGAGAGCTGCCCGGAGCCCATCGATGAGAATGTCTGTGTCTTCTGCTTGGAATGTTTTTACACGGGCGGCATCATTCATGACCTGTTCCAGAAAGTCCCCCTGATAAAGAAGCAGAGCGAGTTATACGGGGATGAAATTGCGCAACGCATAGGCATAAGGACAAGGATAACCGTTCATAAAAAATGTTACGACGCATACACAGACGTCATAGCTCATAAAAAAGAAAAAGAAGCAGAGTCGGAAAAAGGAGTAGAGGAGATAAGCGAGATGGAAGAGGACAGCGAAGATCTCAATTGTGGTGAAGAAGAGGAAGAGGAAGAAGAAGAAGAAGAAGGAAGAGAAGAAGTGGGAGAAGACGAAGAGATGCAGGAAAAAGAAAAGAAAGAAAAGGAAAAGAAGAAAAAAGAAGCAATGGGAACGTCTATAATTCCTAAAGTGAATTTATGCCTGAAAAAATTTCAGGTTCCACCAATCGATTCAGGTAAGCAATCCTTAAAAGACGTTAACTGAATAATTAATCATTCGGGGTCATAAATTTTTGACCCTTTGAATACCTGAAAAAAACTGAAATAGGTCTTAAACACTACGTTTTTATTTTATGCGCTGCTGAGACGCAATACCGGGGAAAAAAATCCAACGCTTTCAATTTTCCCCGTATTTTAGATTTACAAGCTCTTATTAATAAACTTTTTGTTTTAATCCTTATTTTTATCCTGGAAACTTTCTTTTTTGTTATATCGATTCCCTTTTCACCTTGACTTATAAATTTCGTGAAATTACTAAGTACCGGAAAACTTTTAAATATGAATGGATTTTTAATATTTAAAATTCCTTTCTGCTGCTTTGACCGCTGTTCTTCTTTCATTATTCATAACTTTCATAAAACTCACTTTTTCAGTTATGTTTTCAGTTTTATATTTTTGCATTTGCTGAATTCGTCGCGTTCTACATACGTTATAATAAAATATAAAAAATTAAAGCATATAAGATATTATAAAATATAATTATAGTATAAATAAATAATAATATATTTCTATCCTATGTCACCCGTATTAGGGTTTTTTTTACAAATTTGAATTCAGCACTGTAACAATTTCAGAAGATTCGGATAAAACTTTACAAAATTAATTTCAGGTACAAATTTACAAAGTAAAATAAATAAAATAAAATTATCAGTCCGGTTTATGGGGGAAGAGAAGCCTACCTACTGTATATAAAAATAAAATAAATTAATATGCAGTGATTATATATAAAATAACTAAATAATAAGTATATAGTGAATAAATAAATAACATTTCTTTCTTTTCTTTTCTTTTCGTAATATTCGTGCATTTGCTGAATTCGTCGCGTAACAGCGGTCTGCAATGCACAGATTGTACATATATTATTATAAAATATAAAAAATTAAATTTAAAGACATTATAAAATATAATTATAATATCTAGACACACAGAGGGTAGTAAAAGCCATTTTTATGAATGCCGATGACTAAATGGTTACATCTAATGTTTAAACAACCCTTTGACCCTTTTATACAGAGAATTAAACCCCCAATAATTCACAAACACTTTTTCTTATATCTCCTTTAAAAATCAGTGATTGCATACGCAGATTGTTTTTGCATTCAGTTCTTGACTTTGTCACTCTTTATTCTTTTGCAAATCCATAAAGATTCATTTTCGATTGCAATTAGTGCCCACTCGATCATACGAAATGGCTTAAACGAGGTAATTCCGTTAACCTTGATAATTAAAAAAAGAGAAAAAAAAAGATAGTAAAAAGGGAAGAGTTAAAAAGCAGTCAATCAACAGTTTCTGACATTTGTTTCGTCACGTATTTGCCGAGACAGCGTTTGAGCTTGTTTAACAGTTGTAAAATATGCAAGAACTTAGCCAAGAATCGTACTCAATATTTAGAAATTTCATAAAGGTGGAAAAACTGAAAATCAATCGTCCGCTCATTCCAGTGTTTGTTCCTTTCGCTTTCGGAACATCGTTTCTTCAACCCGGTGTTGATAATTGAATTAGGCCAAAGTGCGCACAAAATAATTAAGCCAATTAAAAAAGGGTTGGTTTTACTTTAAAAAAAAAAACAACATTTTGGGGGAACTCAAAATTCAGCGATAACTGCAGTTCAATTAAGTCGCAATATTATTTTATTAATTTTTAGGGTTGGAAACAAATTTATTCGAATACAAACGCAAACTCTGTCGAGAAAAACAACAGAAAAATGGGGAGGTTTAAGCCCCACGGATTGGTCGCCGATCTCTGGCCAAATATTCGCCTTTTGCAGCTGTCCGGACATTTTCTGCATGAATATCACGACAACAACAGCGCTATGAATATATTGCTGAGAAAATTGTATTCGAGCGCACATTTGGTAAGCACTTTTTCCCGGATTTATTGTACCGGTGGAAAAAAAGCATGTTCACTTTTTTAAGAACCATAATTTGAATTTCCAAAAGGGCCATTATCTAAACGGTTAATTTTTGCAGATTTTAATTATTCTGCACTTCGTGGCCATCACAGTGAATCTCGCAATGGAAGCAGATGACGTCAACGTTTTGGCAGCTAATTCCATAACCGTTCTCTTTTTCATACACTGCGTCACTAAATTTTGCTATTTTGCGCTTCGACGGAAAAAGTTTTACAGGACTTTGGCAGTTTGGGACACTCAGAACAGCCATCCCCTCTTCGCTGAAAGCCACGCTCGTCACAGAGCTTTGGCTATAGCAAAATCCAGAAGACTTCTTATGATTACGGGTAATTTCGCTTTCTCAAACAACAGAAGTAGCTTTTCATCACTGCTGATGTGAGAATAACTCGTTGGCTTTCCACAGAGAGGCAGTTATTGTTTTTTATTGGTGTTCTGTATACTTTTTTTTATTTCCGGCCATCTTTTTCTCTTTTTTATTCTTTCATTCTTTCACTGTGATCTGTCTCTTGTTCTTTGAAACTTCCTTCTTTTAGTTTCCCTTTCAGAATGTCACACCTTTCTGGTACAAAAACTGTACATACAGTATAAAAATATATCAATAACTAAACTCCAAATATAATTAACAAAGGATGAAATTCGAACGGAGGATTGTAATAATTTTCGCAGTTTGCTTAGTGCGAATCTTCCAACCATTGAAAATTACCAACGAAAAATTTACACAAAAACTCAATTTATTGAAATGAAAACTTCAATTAATTTCAACAAAATGATTGAAAAATGGAGAAACTGGAAAAAGATCGTTAACCTCCGAATTGATTCTTCTCATTCATTAATTTTATTATTGAAAATTTCTTCCGCCCTCTGAATTTTATAGCTCTAATAATTGCAAATCATTATAAATTCGTAATTATTTAGAAGATGACAATTTTTCAGTTTTCATTAAGAATTCGCCGACGACATATTGTGTTTTTCATTTCAGTCATAGGAACTCTGCTGACTGTGGTCGGATGGACGGGGAGCACCTTTTTTGGAGAAAGTACAAAAACTATCCCAGATCCCGAAAACAACAACGAAACCATCAGAGTTGAAATTCCGAGGCTGATGCTCCGCTCGTGGTATCCCTGGGATGCTTCCACAGGATCCAATTATTTGTTTTCATTTTTATATCAGGTGGGAAATGTTTAAGCCTTTCCTCGTGTATGGGCTAAAGCAGATTTTCTTAATTCTCTTCCAGCTGTACTGGTTAATCTTCACATTATTTCATGCCAACCTTGTGGATCTTCTCTTCTGCTCCTGGCTAATTTTCGCCTGCGAACAACTCCTGCACGTGAAGGAAATAATGAAACCCCTCATTGACCTCAGTTCTTCATTGGACACCTATAATCCTGCCTCAGGGGATTTATTCAAAGCCGCCAGCACTATCAGCGACAACGCAGAAAACTTATACGACTTAAAAGATGGTAGTTTTCATTTTTCCTCGGGCGATTCACATTGTGACGCATTTTCAAATGTTCATTATTTCAGAGGGGCCAATTAATATCCGGAGCATTTATTCGAATATGAGAGATTTCACCATAAACAGAAGCAACGTTACTGGTCCTATAGGTACTATAAATGGAATCGGTCCGAACGGGTTATCGAAAAAGCACGAATTATTGGTGCGGTCAGCGATTAAATATTGGGTCGAACGTCATAAACACATCGTCAGGTAACGGATTTATATTTTGGATGCCGAACTGTTAATGTCTTCGGCTGTTAACTAAAATTCTTTTTCAGGTATGTCGGCACCATCGGAGACGCTTATGGCCTGGCTTTGCTTCTGCACATGCTGACGAGCACCATAACGCTGACTCTACTCGCTTATCAAGCAACAAAGGTGAGTCGCCCGATTGATTTTAGAATGACGTCGATGACTGACATTCAAGTTATACAAAATCGGTGTTTTAAATTAGAAAATATGGAATGAGATATTTAGACATTGCTAATTGCTGATTTTTTATTTTACAGTAGTAAAGTAATTACTTTAGTCAGTTTTTTTTTACATCTTTTCTAATTTTATACCGCTCTATTTCTATTCCTTAGAGTTGATTTAGTTATTTTAGTAATTAGGGTTACTTTTTTATTTATTGTCAATTTCACCGAAGTATTAGATAATAATTTTAGAATTCAATTTCAGATCGACAGTATGGATTTATACGCAATGGCTGTTTTAGGATATCTTTTTTATACATTGGCTCAAGTTTTTGCTTTTTGTATTTACGGAAATCAACTGATCGAAGAGGTATAAAAGGATTTCATTAAATATTGAAACCGTGAAAAAATTCTAAAAAATTCTATCATTGCAGAGTTCCTCTGTTATGGAAGCTGCTTATAGTTGTCAGTGGTACGACGGATCGGAGGAAGCCAAAACATTTGTGCAAATTGTGTGCCAACAATGCCAAAAAGCACTCAGTATTTCGGGAGCTAAATTTTTTACTGTATCTTTGGACCTGTTCGCCTCCGTAGGTATTTATTTCATGATAGCTTTTAACATCGTATCAATAATCGAAAATATTTTTAGGTTTTGGGCGCCGTTGTTACATATTTTATGGTTTTGGTGCAGTTAAAGTAAATCGAAATAAAAGGTTCATCGTTTCTAACTCTTTTCATACATTACGGCGGGTTGTGAATGATTCATTATCTCTCATTGCAAATGCAATTTTAGGAGTTTTCTCCGGTGAATTTATAGAGCGAATCAACTCTTGCACGGCTAATTATTATGTAATAAAATATTTATTTATGAAATAATTATATTTTTTAATGAATTATTGCTCTGTAATTGTTTTAATAAGAAACCCAAATTTATTTTATTATGTCTTTCAATTCTTTATCTGCAAATCCTCAAACTGAAATTTGTAATTTTCATGCAAAATTCTTCGTAAAAATAAAAAATCGAAAAAAAATTTTATGAAATTGTAACTTAATTTAAATTTTATTATAGAAAATGATATGTGGATGAAAAGTGCAACGGCTTTTCCACTTTTTTTCATACAATGCTGTTATTCATTAATCCGTTAGCGTCTGTGAAAAATGGCGGACATTTTTTTTACCTGAAATTGTTTCCGAATATATTTATAAAGGCAGCTGATTTCAGCCCTTGGATGCGCGGGCTTTATGCCGAAGTAACCTGTTTCAAACTGTAAATTGTTATAAGGGAAAAGGTGAAAGAAAGACAAACGATTGAAAGCTTATTCCCAAACTAACCTCAACTGGTAATTTCTAAATTATGCGCCATTATTCTGATGATGTCAGAATTTCTAGTAATCGATTAGTAAAATCGATTACTTGAATATTTCTACTTGTAACTGATCGTTCATATGTAAATAAGACCGCGTAATTTAATGACTTATTTCGAATTCTTCATTTAAATGCAATAAAAAATTAAAAAAGTAGCTAAATAATATCCGGTGCAACGATAATTGTAGTGGCTTACTTCCCGCAAAAAATTTCAGTTGGCCAGCCTGCAAAATGAAGTTTACAAACAGCATTGAAAAATGTAATTTTAGATATTTAATTGCAACTAGGCTTTGCAAAGGCGAACAAAATAGAAGTAGCTGTTCACGAAGGCTTTGGTAAATGAAGGTTGGATTTGTTTTGTGCATTTTAATAGAATTACGTTGTACTTTGTTCATTTTTCCGCATACTTTTAGCAATTAACCGTTAACTTTATATCATTTTTAGGTAAATAAAAGGGGTTTTGGGAAATTCAGATGTTTGAATTGGGGTTATTGAGTCTTTTCGCGTTGATATCAATATTTTAAAGGCGTTGAATCTAAATCCTTTCGCTTTGCGATTAGCTATCAAGGTAATACGAGTTTCGTTATTTATATTTTCCTTTAATCATTTTAGCAGTCTTTGAAAGCAGATAAGGTTTAATGTTCTATTCGCGCTCGAAAAAAATCAAAAACGATAAAAGCCTATTTAGAATTTGCTTCCCTTGAAATTCCCTAAATTTAATTAACTGAAATTTTCCTTATTATTTCCTAATCTGCTATTAAATTATCATTTAGCCATCAGCATTTTTTCTAATCATTAACTAATAATACACACCTCCTATATGCAATATTTTGTTTCTTTCAGGAAGAAGTATTAAAAAATGAACTTGTGAAGCTCATTTATTTAGTAAGTGTTTTATCACTAAATTATTTCAATAAATTTACCTGTGTGAATTCACAATGAATCTTTGGTAAATCTAAATGAATCCATTTTTCAGGTTTAAAAAAATGGATTATGATTCTGAATGTGATGATGAATCATATCAGTCATCTCAAACATCATCTGCAGATGCAACAAGAGTGGAAATTGCAAACATAATGGGGGAACAGTTTGAACTGCCTCAAGGTTTGGCAGAAAATGCAGATATTTTCAAAGAATTTTTTAGCGTTGCCACATGGCAGAGTTTAAATCCTTCCGACAGGGCTCATTTGCAGGTGAGTTTTATTTATGCCATTAAAACTGTACCTAATATTGCTTATCATTTATTGATTCTTTCCATTGCAGCAATTCTTGCCAACATTCCCTGAAAACGATGTATATGAAAAAAATATCACGTTGAAACGTTTGTTTAACAGGGAGAACTTTAAGTTTGGTTCTCCATTAGTAACTTTCCATAATCATTTGCAAAATGGACATTACAGACCTGATATAGCTCATCTTAGGTATTTAATGAAAAAAGCTGAGAGGAGACAATATAAGTGAGTATTATGAGGCATTCATTTTTTATCCGAAAACATTTTTAGATTGTAAAAAACCAATAAAAGATAAATTTTTAAGCATTCACTCTTAGCTGACAGATGTGTTATACAGTAATTTAGTATTTGGCTTAAATTTTTTAGAAAGTTTTATTATATAGGTCATTTAAATCTGTTCTATAAATTTCATTAATTTTAATTTTTCTTTTATTCCTTTTTTAAATATTGTTTTTGATTTTTCTGTATTATAAATTGTGCTTTAGTTCAACTTTGTATTTCTATTAATTTCTTTGTCTTCACATAATTCAAAATTAAGTCATAATAATTGCTGTTTGTTTATTTTAATTGCTTTTTACTGCGGAGAAATGATTAGTCTGATTTTGTCTTTAGGGAACAGCGTAAAAGACACACTTTCGAACTCCTAAAAGAAGTGATCGTCGGTAGAAGAGAAGTGCTCGAAGCTGCTTACAATTCTTCTCCCGTTGGACCGATCAAAATCCCTAGAAACTATTACAGTAACAATCCGGCTGTCGATCCGGTCCTTCAGCGTGTGAAGAAAAGGTAAACTCTCGACAAAATCTCGTTAAACATGTAAAATTCATTTTTATTTGACGTAAAAACTGTTTTTCCAGGTATTTCCAAGAACTGTCGGCCGTGAGGAGTGAAGTCGGGGAGTACTCACAAAGTTCAGAGGACGAGAATTATCAGGACGGAGCTCCGAGAACTCTGAGTAAAAAGCAAAAGCAGAAACTGAGCATTTTGGAAAGCAGTCTCATGTCCACGAACATGACCATGGTCACCTCGACAACGTCCACGAAGCCGAACGGTTTCGATTTGGAATCGAATGTGACCATCACTTCGAATCCCTACGAGGTCACCGAAGAACAGTTCAAGAAAATGCTGCTAAGTCATAAGAGACGGCGAATGAATAATGAGGTTTGTGTTTTTCCTGATTCGAGATCTTTTTTCCTATTTTTCGGCACATTTACACGGTTCGATTCTTTTCAGAAACATTTGGAACTCAACACGGCAGGCATCACTCTGCAGGACGTGGCCGTTCGCACTCAGTTCGGTCAGAAGCGCGGCTTTTCAAAGCCGAACGCGAACGCATCGAGTGGTCACGGCCATTTTGAAAGGCACAAGAAGAGAAGCAACGGAGGCAGCGGTCAGAAGCTGAAGGGAGCCCAGGAGAATGTCGACCACGAGCCCAGCATGAAAAAGTCAAAGAAGAGCGAACTCGAGGTGGAGGCGGATAAGAAGTCGAACGAGTCCACCGACGAGGAACTGTCCTCCGTGATAATGATGAACGAGCCCGAGAAGAACATAGACGTTGAGTACTCTAGTCCGACGAATGTGCCTCAGAATCAGAAGCTGATCGAGAAGCAGGCCTTGGATCAAAAGCAGCAGAAGAGCAGTCTGATTCTGAGCAGCGAGATGAAGTCCCAAAGCGAAATGGAGGGCAGCACGGCGATGAGCACCCCGCCCAATACAGAAGAAGACAAAATGAGTGACCTAAAGTACAGGTGATTGAATGAGATGATTTCCGAGGGGAAAATCCGTTTTAGTGTTAGTCATTTTTATGGACTTAGAAATCAACTTTGCAGGCGGACATCGGAACTTGTACAAGACACTCACGTGAGCTTCTTCTCTCTCCTGCGGGACATCATATGCTCTTCCGCCAATCACAGGATGACTCTTGAGAAAATCGAACAACACCTAAAAGCGTGGGAATCGAATCCCATCTCGCCTCTCAATGACTGGTTCACTCTGGTCGACGAGCCATGGACATCTTTACTCGAATCCGCCCTCAGCTTCTTGTCAGCCGATTACCCCGGTGAGAGCCGTTCCTCGGCGTCATTGAGCGACGAGAGCGCGATCGATGACTGAAAATCTCTGCTTTCAGACCTCCAGCCCGATGACTTCGTGCCCTACATCGAGTACAAACCCCAGATTCAGTCCTACCAGTGGATAGGAGCCGGTCGAGACTCGGATTCCCACTTGCTCAATCTCTGTTCTCACTGGCTCGACAGAAAAGACGATGTTTATCATTCGAACGTGATCGAGGAGGGCGGACATCAGGAAGAGGTCGTCGAGGAGTCCGTCGAAGAGATGGAGGAGCCGAGGGAAGAAACTTACGATGATTACGTCCCTCCTCCCAGGTGTCCGACCAATTGGATCGTTCGCTTGTCGACGGAGGAAGAGCGAAAAGCCTTTCAGGTTCTTATTCTTTGTTTTGGTCAAACGCACACAAAATGTAACTACCAGTTTCTTATGTTGTGATGTTATATTCAGGAGCAAGAGCGGGAGAGATTCGAGAATCCTCATAAAGCGTTCACATATCGAATGCACGGATACGAAAGCGTCGTCGGCCCCATCAAAGGAATATACAACACACAAACTTCCGGTTCCGTGTTGAAGCCAAGAGGTCACAATCTCCTAACAGTGAACAGGCCGAGCTACGTCACCATTTTGGCGTTGGGTATGTCATTAATCGGACAATATCGGCGGGGTGTGAGATGAGGAGGAATCTTGAGGGTGGTTTTGGGGTGGTTTCAGTTCGCGACGCAGCGGCGCGACTCCCCAATGGAGAAGGAACTCGGGCGGATATCTGCACCCTCATTCGGGACAGTCAGTACCTGGACTTGTCGGAAGCCGCGGAGAACACTCTTCAGAGCGTCGTGTCCGGTGCTTTGGATCGTCTTCACTATGAAGTTGATGCCTGTGTTAAATTCGACACGAAGAGAAAGTTGTGGATTTACTTGCACAGACGGCGCTCCGAAGCAGAAATGGGTGAGTTTTTGAAAATGTTTAAATTAAAAATAATAGTAATGAGTTTATATACTCCTTTTTATGATATTTCTTCTTTTCCTTCAGTTATAATTTCCCTCCTTTCTCATGTTCTCTTCAGTTATTCTTCTATTTTACATTATTTCTTCTTCATTTTTTTCTTTCGTCTTTTCTTTTTATTTTTTTGAGTCAGGTCCTTTATGAATCTGAATGAAATTATTCTCTTTCTTACAGAAAAAATCCACCAGCAGAATCAAGGAGTCGCGAAAACGATCAAAAAGCCTCCCAGGAAAAAGGCAGTAAAGAAGCCGGAAGGTGCAGAAAGCAAAGGGAAGGATCTTCCCGGGGCGAAAGAAGGGGGCGAAAACAAAAGAAAAACAAAAGCCAAGCAAAACATGATTGTGCAGCCCATGTTGAAAAACGTCGACGCACAGATATTCCAAAATGTCGCCCCCGAAGCGCAACCCCACGAGCAGTCGGAGGTCCCTGCGGAGACCCACGTCGAGGATTTCATGGTGATGGGGAAGCAGGTCCTCGAGGACCTGATGACGTTGGGCTGCGACAGCTTCAAGACCACCGGGGACACTCCCCTCACTTTGGCCGCGATGAAATCAGTCGACGTGGAGACGGAGAGCAACGAGGCGAAGGTGAAAAGCATTGCGAACAAAATGCCCGGTCAGTCGCTGCTCAATCAGGACTTGCTGAGTAAAAACGCGTTGGCTCAGTCAAATAGTCTGAAAGTTTTGAAAGCGAAGCAGACGAAATCTGGAGTTTTGAATTTGATGTCGACCGGTGAGAGATTGTCGCAAGAGGGCCAACCGATCATCGGCCAGATACTGAAGTCCGACAGCAGACAACAAGAAATAATGACATCGGCCGGGAAGAAAATCATCATCCAAACCAGTTTTGCGGGTGAGTCGAATTCATTTCGTTTTGTTAACCCCTAAATGGTTTCCGTATGAAAAAATTTCATTTTCGATTTAGGTGGGAGAGCTCCCGTGAAATTCGTGACGGCCAATGCGAATCAGATCGCGAGGAAAGTCATCACGAGCAAGCAGTCGACTTCTCCTCAGGTGCAACGCCTCACTCCGAATTTAACGAAGGTGGCGAGTTTGAGTCAGCCGCAGGTGAGAGCGGTCGGGGCTCAGCAGCAGTCGCAACAGCAACAGGACGGCACTTTGCAGGGGGTAATAAAAACGCCCACCGCTCAGTTCGTCCAAAACTCCGGTCTCGTCGCCACTCAAGTCAAGGGTTTGTCAACGGGAACTCAGTTTTTAACGGCGACGGGTCAGAAAGTACAAATCATAGCGAGTTCCCCTCAGAATTTAGGTGAGTTAATTGCATTCCCGGAATCGCTGACCCGAAGTACAAACGAATTCCACTGATGTATTTACGATGCGCAACAGGTCAGATCCAAAGCATTCATTTGGGAAGCGGTCAGAACATACTGGCATCGAACGTCCAATCGGCCACAGGTAACATTACCAGTCCGGCAGCGAACCTCATTGGGAACATCCAGCAGGTGCAGCTGTTGACGTCAGCCGGTCAGATCATCACGAAAGCTCTGCCCACTCCGAGCATGGCGGAAGACAAGGGTGCAGAAGGGATAAAAACGTCTTCGCCGAGCTTAAAAGTCAACGCTCCGGCGGGAACCACTAATGTGACCACCCTCAGAAACGCAATAACCGGTCAGCAATTGCAGATGACCATCGCCAAACCAACCGGAGGGAAAAACATAAAAAACGTCAAAATGGTAACTGTTAAATCATTTGGATAGCATTAACAGCCAACTCGTGGGCGGAGCTAAAAAGAATTTTGTTTTAGGTGTGTCAATCCCCGGGGTCAGAGGGCAACGGGAAGTCGGTGTCATTGCTGACTACGAGTCAGCAGAAAGCGCCGGGGGAGAAGAAGGAGTTGAAAGAGCAGAAGATAGTCGTTCAGAAACCGGGTGCGCAGAGTCTCGGAAAGTTGGGGACTCAACTGCTGAACGTGTCGAGCGTTCAGCTTCTGAACCCGAGAGGGAACCAGGGACAGATTCAAACTATCACCAAACCGCTGATAAACAAAAACACAACGCCGATACTCACGGGAGTCAAACTCGTAAACACTCAGCAAGGCGGTGAGCATTTTTATTTGTGAATTTGTTGTAACTGGCTTGAGAAAGTAAGTTGATGGCGATGAGACTCTAATTCTGAGAAATCATTACAGTTAAAATGGTGGCGACATCGTCGACGGTCGTGCAAAATGCCATACAGCCGACAAAAGCGGTGACGCACATCTCGAAAATCTCCCCGACGATCACTCAGACCGCAGGAAGCGCCACCAAAATACAAAACAGACCGACTCAGATCATCTCGGTGGAAAGTCTCCTGCAAAATGCCGGTCAGCTAAGAGTTGCTTCTGCCGGAAAAGGTGAATTTCCCCCTCACGTTCAATCGCGAATTTTAACGGGACGAATGTAACGATCATTTTCGATTCAGGTGCAGCGAGTCTCATCCAGATTCCCTCCTCGACGGACGGAGTCCCACAGTTCGCGGTCGTTTCCCAGGGGAACATAATTTCAATGGCGGGACAACCTCGAGTCATCCAGACTCAGCAAATAGTAAGTGAGGAGCGTGAGATTTTGCGTTGGCGGCACTTGACGGTGTTTCGGTCGTTTCAGGGCAGCGTTTCGCAAAGCCAAACGTCGCTGGTGTCGTCTGCTAGCCTGAGCCAGAGCAAGAGCATCGCCAGCAAGGTGACCAACGCCCAGGGCGGTTCGGGGGTGCGAGTGGGGAACGCGGTCAATTTGACAACAATCGCCGGGAAACCCATGATATTGGCCAGCGGAACAAAAGCCCAAGGACAGCACCAGGTAAGATTTGAACTGTATTTGACACTGGAACGGACAGTGCTGTCATTTTGACCACTGCATTATTAAAATAAAATCATGAAAGGAAATACAATCATTTTTCTAATGTGAAAATATACTAATGAAGGCACTTTGCCATCACTTTCAGAATGTGATATTGGCCTCCCAGAACCCGGGCAACAACCAGGCCATAGTCCTCACCCAGGGCAACGTGAGGACCCAGACCAGCCCGGGCACCGTCACCCTGGTGCAGCAGGGCGCGACGCAGCAGATCCTGCTGCCCGCCGGCTTCCAGGGGGGCACGATCAACCTGAAGTCGATCCCGGGGGTGAAGGTGATCCCGTTCGGGGGGGCGGGGCAGAAGGGGCGCCAGCAGGTGTACGCGAGGATCGTGAAGACGGGCGGGCAGATGAGCCCCCAGGCGGGCAGCGAGAGCCAGTCGGAGGATCAGTAGGGACCGAGGACCGAGGTGTATCAGTAACTGTGCAATTGGTGCTAACCGAAAGGAAAGGATTTCAGTCGAATGAATCTGACTTCACTGTTTCAGTTTAAGTGGACATTCAGAGCCGATATTGGATGAGGAATAATGAGAATAAAAGTTTTAAGTGAATCTCGTAGTGTCGATCAGGCATCAAGTGTTATTTTAAACCAGTTCTAATTCAAAGCAAAACTTTACCGAGTTGTAGATTTAGTAAAAACTCTAAATTCTGTAACGGCCTTCTTTCATTCCCGCCCCCGTTCGAGTTTGAAACCCTCCTGATTTATTTCAATAAAGGTTTTATAGATTTACTTTTATAAACAATTTATAAAGTATTCGGAAAACCGTTTTGCTTCGGACGCTTAATCACTTCAGTTATTACAAAAAGGATTCATTATTTATACATTACATCTTCCCCTCGCTGCGGTTTCCGCCCCTTCCGTTCAGAGGGGGGGTTGTTAAAAATTAACTTCCCTCGATTCAGCTGCTGCTGAGTCGTTCAGTTCGTCCGCTTGGCGATCGTTTCGTCATTTGAGATCTTTGCGGAATTAAACGGAAGTTTTCTCCGTATTCGTTGTTTAAATTCTGACTTACTTTAGTCCTTCATTTTATACTACTTTTTATACTGTTTGATCTGTCGCCAAAGAATTTTTTCTGCTTCGGAATGTCAAAATAACTGCTCTATGAAAAAGTAAAAAGGTAAGGAAAGAGAAGGAAAAAGAAAAAAAGAACTTGAAAAAGGAAAGTGCGGGGAAAGAAGAAAAGAAAATGGAGAAAATTAGTGGAAAAGAAAAAGCAAAGAAAAAAAGAAAGGAAAGGAAAGAACAGAAAATACAGAATTTGAACCTTCCAAACACCGTCAAAAGAGTTAATCCTCATATGTCAGCAATATTTTAAAAATGAATAAATATTTAAGTTAAATGGTTTTAAACAACCAAAGATTAAATCCGTTCCACACGTGAATATAATCTTAAACAAATCCATACCCAAAGGGTTAAACAGCCCAAATCATTTAATTCAATTAATAGAAATGTTTTACCCGAACAGAAATTAATTGCCACCTCTACGGGCGCGTACGAGTGCAAAGGGTTAAATTAAAAGTTAAAGAGTGAAAGAGGCAACTTCCGTTTCCGGTAGACGATGCATTGCTGCATGCTCACCTGAGGCACAAAATTATTTTGGAAAAGGGGTAATCGCGCATGTCCGCTCGCTGAAATCCGACTTAAATCCAACACATCCCTCGTAACGGATTAACAAGGAAAAAAATAACGAAATAATAAGTGAGTTTAAAGCCACCGGGTTGCGACAAAGCTCTTTAATGCGGACGAAAGCCCTCTCCGTCCATTGATTGGCTCAACGTCCGACTCCATTCACATCCCAACGGCCCAATTACTTGGCAAATTATTTTTACGTTGATGGCTCCCTTAAGAATAGCCCTCTCATACATTAAATATTTAATAAACGATGAAATATTTAGAGGCCTCATTGGCAAAATTATTTTTTAACTAAAAGAGTACCTGCATTTCCTGTGGTTGGATTGGTCGACTCGTTTCCTTCGGCTAATTAGGGTCCGTTGTTTGTAGAAAAACCGTTACGGGTTGCCATGACGACGAGTTTTTGCTTGCACAACAGCCGTTTGTTTCTTCCCTCTTTTGGACATTGATCAAACTGTGGGAACACAACAATATATTTATTTCGAACCATAGACGATGAATTCGATCAGAACAAATGACCACAGAGTATAAAAAAACCGTTAAAAATACGAACCGTTGCTAATAGAATTTACTCTTCCCTCGTTTCAAACAAATTTTTCAAAATGAAAAATAATTCCAGAGTTGAATGTTAACACTATTCACGACATTTTCGAGCGTAAAGGGTTGGGTTATTTGCTTATTAGTATAATTCACTTTGAAAGTTTACAGTCGCTGAGGCTATTTTCAGGATATTTCGAATGCGCGCTACAAAGAGAGCCCGACACAACAAATAATGTCATTCGTTGAGAAATTCCCTTCGTTCCCACTCTCATTCGGCAAAATTTATTTTTAAAATTTTTTCATCCCCCTCAAGTCGTGTCGCCCGGGCATTCGAGATTTTCCTCCCTCAAGGGTAGTTTTCACAAGCCACGAAGTCTTGAGGGGGTGAGAAATTATGACAGCCAATTTGTCCTAATTTTTAAAATTAGGGGATGAGGGGGAAACGGCTGTGAAGTATTTCCCAGGAGAAGGGGCGGCTAATTGGCTGCTGACCTTCTCCCGAACTTTTTTCGAAAAAAATGGCGATGCAAAGTGGGAAGCGTTGACAGCGAATTACGGTAATCGCTTGTTAACAGCCCCTACGGGGGATTCATTTTCTTCTTTAAATTTAGAATTGTAGTATGAGTACTCCCTTTTTGTATGTTAATACATTTTGTATCGATATTATAAATTTTAATAAATGAAAGAGTACATAGGTATAAAGAATTTTATACAAGTCATAAATACACTAAAAATTCTAAAATAACCCAGATAATACAATTCTTCATCGCTAAAGATATTAAGAATTTAAAAAAGATACAAATATACTAAAAATATTATAAAAAGACACACAGATTTTTTTAAAGGAAAAGAATACATAAATACTAATAATTTTATGTAAAGAAGGAATAAGAAATATTAAAAATTTATAAAATAATCCACAGGTGTTAGGAATTTCAATCCTGATTAACGAATATATTTTACTATATAATACTATTTTATGCAATTTTATATTATCATCTTCGTAAAAAAACATAAATAACGAACCAAAAAAAAGAATACAGTATGTTATGACTAAAATACTAAGCAAAAATGAATATCTTACGTATGTAATTTACAAAAAATTGCTGTTGAATTAATACAAATTGGTCTTAAAAACCAATGAATTAATTTTGTCTAATTAATTTATACTCAAAAATTTTAATAGTTTTGTTATGTTTGCAGAAAGTGAACTTTTCCGGAGACAATTTTCCAAATTTTCACTGCATTTTGCAATGGTTATTTCAAATAATATAAATATATAGTGTAATTTATGAATGAATAAATGTGACGTTTGACCCGAAACAATTATATTGGGGGTGAAACAATACAAAATAATTCATAAAAAAATAATTTGAGTGAAATTGAAACAAAATTTACTTCCGAAAAGAGTCGATTCGAAGTCAATGACTTCATAAAAATAAGAAGGCGACGACGAAATTTAACGCTTGCGTACATTTCCGCCCCATATTATCTGCATTACCGGAGCTTGGCCAGCCGGGGAGCTTATAATCCCGAAATTCTGGGACCGGGACCCGGCCAAATCCACCCCTGGCCGGGAAACGACCCTCGCCTCGCCTTCATCCCTTGCCCTGCTCTCCTGGCCCGCGAGAGTGCTCCTCCGAAGGAACAGACGCGGGAAAATGCCTTCGTGATGGTTTCCCATTCGGAACGAAAGTGGTGCTCCGGGGAAGGGGAACGGGGTGGCGGCGGAGGGGTTGCCGAGTGAGTTGGAGCGCTTTTCATCCCCCCGAAAGTATGAGCGAGGTTCTGAGTTTGCGCTTACTCACGGCCACCTGTTAAGCCATTCAAGAATAGATTGAAGTAATAAGTAAGCGGGAGGAAGAGGATGCACAAGTACAAATGACAAGAGTTTCCCTCTAACACAGATTAAACGGATGATTTTTCGCTGGCGATCAATGAACAGGGTCAAAAGGTCACGAGATGGTTTATTAGAAACAAATTTCCCGACCTAACGAGGTCGCCGTTTTTTGCCTCTTGAGCGCACCGTAATTTTCGGGCAGACTTAACATTAGCTGGCATGGCTTCTCACCCCCTCGCCCCTCGCCCCCTCCCTCCCTTTTCAAAGACGCTCTGTCAAAATTTCTTTGTGCGTTATTTGATTACGGGAAGAAAATGTCGCTCGGTGATGTTTAGGTCTTTTATCTCTGGCTTTCGCAAATTTTCCGCTTTTCGCCAAACGAAGCCATTATTCCAACGCTAACGTGTATTTATTGCCCTCGTATCAACATCCCTCATCCCTTGTTATTATGGTGTCGTTGCTTCAATGGCGGATTTCAGAATCTGCGGCTAAATCTATTTTTTCGTGGATAGACTCATTTAACTTATACCTTACAAATTTTAGTTTTTCATGTTAAATGGATTGTATAATATTCTTTTGTCGTCAAAATATTTTCACGGGGGAAAGGATTTCCCATCATTATTAGCGAGCGTACTTTTCGGGATTGTTCGGGTTTTTTCGGGATCATTCGGTATTAATAAAATGGCGTGGCCTTATATAAAACTGTTTTGAACCGAATTCCATGTTATTATTAAATGGAGCCGTAAGTAACTTCGGTGAGCAGATAAGTGGATCGATTTGTTTATATCTAACCGTTATGCAGACGGTATGAATATATAAATTCTCAGAATTCGTGACAAGACTGTGACAGCAAACAGAAAGTCTAAATACTTCGCTTTAAAATATATTAATACACTAAAAATGTAGTGACTAAAAAATCAGTTAGTAAAACATTTAGAGTAAAAGTACTTACTTAGAACTCAAAAAATACGTTACTTGGAACTCAAAAAGTTACTAAGAACTGAAAAAAAACAACTCCATAAAAAAGTTACTTATGACTCGACAAAATATATACGGTCCTGTCCGATAAAATTTTAAATTCAAAATACATCGGATAAACCGATGGATAAACCGTATTTGTAAATTTTTCCACATTAAACGCTATTTCCCCACCTTTTAGTGCGTTTTAAATAAAACCCCCATTTGAAATTTTATGCTTTTTGTTTCTCGTTCACATCTAAGAATGAATACACTGAGAGCTTTGTGCTTTCGGAAATGGGTTCGCTGTGTTCATTGTCGTCATTCAGATGACCGTTAGGGAGGGCGGCAGTGCTGCCAACCTTAGAAAGGCGGTCGAATAATTGAGAGGGACAAAAATGATTTGGGGGGATGCTGAAGGACAGGTGGAGTCGAAAGTTAAACAAAATGTAGCAATAAAACGATGAGCCACTCGGAATTTCCAATTTTATGTAGTAAAAAATGTTATTCTGAGTAAATATTGAGAGAAAAATGGCCGACGAAGAGGTTACTTTGGAAAAACTGCCTTAACCCGTCCTTTTAATAAAAACTCTTTCTCCCTCCCTCACCCCAATATCGGAATTTTCTGTTTGCTTCCCTTGTTTTTTCGACATATTAGCTCCGACGGTGATCACATTAAAATCTGCTTAAAGTTCCCGGTAATTTATTTATGGTTCCCCACGAAAAGAAATTTCTCGCAAATTGAAAGCGCTGTTTACTTTCGGTGAATTAAAACGATATGTAGGTTTTTCATTTTGACTGAGGACGCAGTCGATGACGTCCTCGGCCATTTTCCACGAAAAGGGGAAGGGAGAAAAGCCATCTTCATGCTGAGACCGTTTATATAAAAGCGGAATTCACATGGCTGGCCACGAAAAGCGTTACAAGTGGTCCGATTCTGCACAAAAGCAGATGACACCACTCCAATTAAATGGTTGGACGGCCACGACACGAGACGGCCGGACAATTACAATTTCATTAGTGTTCTCGGGGGCGGTGAGCGGCGAAGGAGGGATGCCTGTGTTGGTGAGGACGTACCAGAAAAGGCTGATGGAGTGCTTAAATTAAAAAATAATATCACTTAAAGTGATCCATAACTGCTGTCATAAAAATGGCGCTGCACAAAAGGAAATAAAAGTTGAGTTTCTTTCTTTTAATTGGGGAGTAAGTGATGCCAACAAAACAAGAGTGATTTTTGATTTAAAATAAATGCAATTTCATACAAAATATCTAAAAAAAAGAAATTAATAAATAACCGACTAATAATTAATTAGTGATTAGAAAGGGTTTAAAATTTTACATTTATGTGATAGTTAATCAGTTATTCTTTTAGTACAGCTAATTTAAAAGACTTTTATGGTTTCTTCCCATACATGAAAGTGCACTTATGTCGACTTGAAGAAATGCGGGTTATGAAAGGAATACTCCGAACCGTAATGGAATTTTCTGTCATTTGTTTCTGCCCGAAACTTTGTGAAAACTCAGAGAAGCACCCCGTCCTCAGCAAAATGGTGTGCGAAAAACACTCCTCTCACCTAATATTTACATTTCGTACAAATTCATTCCTTTAATTTTTGGCAAAAGGGGTGTTTCTGTTTTGCATAACTATTATAAAGCGCTAAGCAATTATCCATTTCAATTGAAATCCCCGAGCGCGGGTTAATTTCCACTAAACTTCATTCTGTCATTGAGGAAACGACTCAACGCACTCATTTACACCGGTTTTCTATACCCAAACTAAATCGCGAATTTTAGTAACATATGGAAAATGTTTTTTAACCGAAAAATATGAGTCGGGTCATCTTTAAAAGATTTTTACTTCACTTTGTCAATTGAAGCAGTTAGAATTTCATAGAATTCAGAATTGTTAATTAAAAAAAATTTAAATTTCTCTTTAAAAATAGTTTTAATTAACATATTCTTCATGACTTAAAGCCAAAAGCAGCATAACAAATACAGTATTACTGTTTAAAACTCAAAATGGAAAATCCTACCCGAAATCCCGCTCCTCTTTTGTTGACGCGTCGAAATTTGCCATAGAGTAGACAAAGCCTTTTGGAGCACAAAAGAAGTTTTTCGGGGCCCCAAATGTTTCTCGAATGTTCTCTGGCCTTCTGCGTTGAGTGATCGTTATTAAAAAAGGTCCGTTTTTTTCCTCATTCATTTGAAATTATAAATTTGTTTGTGAGTAAAAAAAAACTTTTCAGTTTTACAAATAAAAATCACAAATTAGATTTTCACAAATTTTAAACTTTCCTTCGCATCTTCTTTTTTATCTATTTGTAATTTTTAAGTTGGAATTTTTTATACGTTTTTTTTACAAGGTTAAAAAACTTTCTTAATTATGTCGTTTTTTTTTTGAATAAAACGCGTAGGAAAAAATTAATTTGGTGCGAACTGTTTTCATAAAAATAATACTTTGCCTTTTCCGGGTTTGATTTTTACGACCACAGCAAAAATAATATGGTACATTTTATTATGAAAAAAATGTGTTCGCTGAAAATCATGACCGTAAGCCAAAGCCATATGAACCATAAACTTGAAAATCGATATTTCTCAACTGAAAATTTTTCAAAATTAGCTTTCGCAATAACACAAACGTTTGAAGAGTGCGATGTGCAAAGGGAGAGCGTTCATTCACTGCCATTGTTGGGATTTTTATTAAAATTTTTTCGGGATCGTTTTAAGAGGGCATGTCCATTTTTTGTTTATCTCTCGAGTGTGCTCTTACCGAGTTTTCCCCATAAATTAAAACCGAAACTTTCCCGGGGGTTTCGCGGTCTGATAAATGTTTTAATGCAAATTGCCTCGCCTAATCAACGCCTGTGGCTCTAATTACCACAGCACGCTCATTTGGTTTCAAAGATGTCTGCAGAATGGTAGCACCAGCTGCAGCTACTAACATTTCCTTTTTAAATCCCGCCTTTCTGCTTTTCCGGGCTGTTTTCGAAAACAAATCGGTCCCCGAAAAGGTTCTTCAAGACAGTGCCTTCCATTTGACTGCAACTACAGATGAATTTTTCCACATCAGCTTAACTGTGTAAATAGACTGTGACTAATGGCAGGGCTAAGAAATAATGCTTTTATTTATGGCGATTATTTTTCTTCCTCTCGAGAAGCAAATCGTTGCGCTTTTCCGAATGTATTCCCCGAATTTCCATCTGCGAAAACTCAGATTTTTTTCATTTTGGGAATTCCGTGCCAGAGGTCACATGTAAACATCGATGAGGAATTTTTTTATTAACTTTCCTCATCGGTCAAAATGTATGAAAGTATGCACCCGCGAGCGCATTCTTTGATTTAGAAAGCCGCAACCCTTTCTATGAGTGCTCTGTGAATCCGTCGATTTGAACATGCTAATGACTATTCGAGTCCTTATCAACGATGGTCTCAAATCAACACAAAAACTAATTACATGCCGTTTGATTTACAGATTCAGATCTTTTTCCTCAATGGCTTTTGAAAATGGAGTTGTGTTTGACAAATTTACCGGTGAGTGCGCAGTTTTAAAATTTCATTTGTTCCTTAAAAGTACGTAATAATCAGCAGTAGAACCTGTATCGATTAAACGTGAATTGAACAATCGGGGAAAAGCACTTAAAACATTATTTAGAGCAAGTGTAGATTCGCTGTTGCTCCCCTCAAATGAACAATAGCCTGATGCAGTGGTTCCCAACCCTTTTGTACCAACGCCCCCCTTAAAAAAAAAAATTGTTGCGCCCCATTAATTTATCTAAAAATCAAATTTCATAAATACTCAACTGATATTATAATTTATTTAACGGGCTACAAAATAATATACAGCACTATGTAATTTATTATAAGAAATACAATAACAGAACGAAAAAGAATATATATTTTTGGTTTGTATTCGAAAATGATATTTTGGAAACCACTGCCCTAATGGATGGGAAGCAAAGGCAGCGACTGAGTACGGATTTTTTCTGTAAAAAATTAATTAAACAAACGTCTCTGCAAAAGGGTTAAAATTACACTCTGTATTATTCATAAATTGGCTTTTATATAACCCTTAACATTTTTCAATGAGCCGTGATTTTGTATTATCCTGTGTTTGATGCGGATAATCGAGGTTTTACTGTAATGATAAGGATAATGTTAATTAATTCAAATATGATATATTGAGAAGCACTTGTGAAAAAATATTCTGACAATAGAGAAGTCGAATCGCGTGTCAAAGATGTGTTTTGAGCGGTCCTGTATATCGTTTACATACACGGGGCGTCTACAGTTACAACGAGGGTCCGCTCCTGATATTAATTAGATAAGGGATGACTTTGCATCCGGGCTGACGAGATGAGTGTGATTTTGTCAGAGCAAGAGTATTGATTTTAACCCCTTGCGAGCATTTTAGTGTACTTTTCGCAGTGACAACTTGTAATTAGTGGCGGCAGAGTTGTGCCTGAGTCGGAGGTTTGTCTCCTCCACAATGCGCATCGCTACACACCGAACCCCATTCAAACAAAGTTGTTTTTCGTCTCTCCCGAAACGGGGCTGAATTTAAATTCACTTAAAGTTTAATTCCCCAAAGGGTGCCGCTTTGAAGCACTTTCGCTTTTTTGCCTTTTCACCGTTTCTTTCAGTTTTAATTAGGAAAACTGAATTTTTCAGTTTAAAAACAAAAACAGGCCAGAGTTTTCTCAGTCGAACCACTCAGTGGAAAATAAATTCGGGAAGAAATCGGGATTAGGGAAGAAAAAATAAAGCTCAGAATTGATTTTTGTATCTGTCAGGGGTTAACACATATTAAAAACTGTGCGAGATCTGTCCGAAAAATATATAAAAGAGTTTTCAGTTGGATCTCATGACCCAGTTTCTCTAAATTAGGGCGAGGGATGCTTTCGCTGAATTTACTGATGTTTTGCTAAATTTTTTAGTGTATATTTCTTATTTTGTAATGTATATTTTTATGTATTTTCTATTGTTTTATGTATATCTATATTTTCTATTATATATTATGTATGTATATTTTAGTGTATATTCTTATTTATTCTAGTGTATATTATCTATTTATATCTTCGTCCCTATTATTTATAATTTATATTAATAAATAATTAAAAAATAAATAATATACAAATAAAATTATAACAATAATTGCAAAGGAATCAGAAATAAAAACAAGGTTAATAACAAATTAAAAACCTTCTGACTGTAATTATAAAAAGTTTTCCGGTTGGAAGGAGAAAACCACGTGTCCAGTACATAATTTGTAAAAATCATTATAAATTTAATTAAATTAAAGCAAAAGCTTTCCTCCGCTCATGATGCCAGTCATGAACTTTTTCGCAGTTTTTGCCCAACCAAACGCGAGCTTTACTTTTTAATATATAAATCTGGAGAACCTGAGATGAAAGCTTAATACATCCGCAGTGTTACTTCAATTAACCCATGACGTTAAGAAATTCTAAAACTTTTTCTTTTTAACCATTATTTCGTTTTTCCTGTTGTAACCCCCCCACTTTAGTTTCTCCTCGCGTCCGGAATTTCTCTTCCAGGTAAAAATTACTTCCCCTTTTCATCTGACTTTTGCACGGAGCTTTTTCATTTCACCCCGCCCCTCTCCCCGAGGACCCCCCGAGAGCCTCTCCAGACGGCCCCCAACATTACACCCCTCTGAGTGGGTCTTCGATAATCCTTTTCCTGCCGGCCCAGTCCGGCCCGGAACCGGCCAACTGTGAGGGAAGTAAAGTGCTTTTGCGAAATTTCCACTTCGGGGAGCTAATTTTAAATAATAGAGTAACAAGTTTTTGAGGAAGGATAGCGAATATGATATTTTGACAGCATGAATAAGTTATCGAACACGGTGAAGGGCCTCGGGCACTCAAAGTTATTAAATTTAAAACGTTTTACTTGCAATTGTCAGCAGTTTTTGAAATCATCCCTCTTGCTCATTACAAAGCACAAAGCGCATGCCTTTCAGCCCTTTCGCTTACACTTTCACTTGATTTTTCATATTTTATAATTGAATTCATATTTTTGAAAACAATAGCCGTTCGCTGCAGACGCTGTTGTAGTTCGCTCGAATTAAGTGAACGACAGCAGCGAACCTTTTCCGGCTTATCTTTTTTCCGCGAGCTTTTGTGTACTTTTGAGCTAAATTTATTTTAATTGCCTTCTTCGGGTGAGCTTCCGGTTTGCTGATGAATGGAAAAGGGCGAAAGGGACAGAAAAAGCAAAAAAGGGCGCCGCAGCAGAACAATCGGGAAAAACATCCGCAAGACAAAAAGCGCGAACGATGCAATCAGCTTATAAATCAAATGAAAATCGATTCGGGTTTTTACGCGAAATAATTAATTAAATATATTAATATCTAAAAACTAATAACAGGATTTCGTCTTGCTCAGCCCGAAAGGGTTGGATTTAATGGTAAGCTGGCTTTGAAATGAATTACGGAACCCTTCTGACAGCGCGGTCGATGGGGGGCACGGGGAGGAGGAAAATTTGGGGAGGGTCCCGGAGAGCCCGAGCTCATGATTCACCCCCTCTCTTTGCTCAACTTCTTAAAGTTTGTTTTTACCTCCAGGGGACGTTTCGGGGTGGGAGAAGAAAAAGAGCCGTCGAGATGGACAGGAGAGAATGGGGATGACAGGAAGGGTCGTTGGAGAAAGCAGAGGCGAAAGGCTTTTTCGACTTATAATTGGAAACAAATGGGAAGTGCAGATTTGCCTTGGATCAACCACTTGCGCTTTATTTATTTTTGTTGTACTCTCTCGTCGCTCTCCCGTATTTACTCTATTTTGGCTTTATTTCGTTCAGTGATGTGCAATGGCGGCAGACCTAAATTCTCTCAGCACAAAAATTTCAACATAGACACCTCACTTACTATAAAATTATCACCTGCTTACCTTTAAGCACCTGGCAGTATATTTCAATATAACAGCAACAATAGATATGCATTGAAGAATGATGTAAAAAACGTTTTTATGTTATAATAATAATATAATTATGTAATATAAAATAATAGTAAATATTCTATAAGATAATTATGTTATAATAATTTTTTTCCTCAGCCACTTACTTCGTAAATGGAAAGCTTAAATTATCCAAAACAAATTTAGAGAAATAGTCGATAATAATAAATAAAAATAAATTTAGTTTATTTAACCCTTTGAGTACTGAATTATTTGGAGACTTTTATGCATTTGGAACGGATTTAATTTATTGCTGTATGGATTAATATGTACATTTTATTTGGAATATGCTTGTATTGGTGATATAAATATATTTTTGAAAAAACATTTCAATTAAATATATAAATTTAACAAAATATAAATATTTATAAAGAACAAGAACTAACTTAAAATCTAATAATTTTGCACCGTATGGTACTTTTCAAAACACGATGGTGAATGTAAATCGTACTTATCAAATTCACATGACGAGTCTCACTCGTCAAATGTACTCAAAGGGTTAAACAAGTAAAATGATGAACGCAGAGACTGTGAGTGATTGGGTTATAGACAAAAAGGAAAAAAGGCATGACGCAGAAAATTCTGGAGCTTTAATGAAAAACCGAAGATGAAAAGAGGGAGAAAGCAGCGAGGAAAAAGGAACAAAAAAGATTAGATTGCTGAAATAGCGCGGTTTATAAATGGCCGAAACGAAGAAAAGAATAAGTGAATAAACAGGTTGAGAGATATAAAAAATCCAAAAGTTGAAATCCATTTTCATTTAAGAAAACCGCTTGAGAATCGAGCAAAAAACTCGAGCTTTCCGTTTAAACTTATCGGGAAAGAAAAAGCTCTAAAATGTGTTACGACTCCATTCGTACTAAATCATACAAAAGTGAGTTCGCAGCGATATATATAACCCGTATTATTTATTTTCGGAATTCCAAAAAAAGCGAACTTATTTAAAAATCATCCGGAGAAAGTTTTAATGGCGAACTTAGAAAAAAGATTCCCTAGGAAAATCCTTTTTTTTTTTTAATGAGACTTTCTTGAGGCTTTCTCCTCACATTCTCGACACTAAATTTTGATTTAAAAAATAAACATAAAAGAAAAAACTAGTTCGGGGGAAGATTGGAAATTTTGAATAAATGATTAATAAGAAGTCAAATCCTTTTTTAAAATTTCCCATTACGCCGAATCTGAGCGGAGGGGGGCGAGGGGAGCGGCGGCCCCCGAGAAGACCGGCCTCCCGCAGGCTCAGCACGGGCGGCCCCCTCTTCCCCCCGCTCCTCGCGCCGACCAATCAGAATTCATAAACTGTTGAATGTGGACGGTTGTTTGCAGCATTTGAGAGCAGAATCCGGAAGAAAAGCATTCGACAAAAGAAATTTTGATATTTTATTTTTTTTAGATTTTTAATCGGAAAACGTTAGCAAAGTGAGTCAATTCATTGATGGCGGTGTCGTCTTGGTTGCATTTCGTTTCTCGGGTTCGATGAGAAAAACCCGTGGGAATTGAGTACATCCATGAATATTTTTGGAAAATCGCAAAGAATACGTTCAAATTTGATTTTGGTTTAACGGTCAAAATTGAAAGTACACAAAAACACCATATTGAGAAATGTTTGCTTCGCTATAGAAATTTTTCTGTCAGGTGAGTGGTTCATTTATTTTTTTTTTACAGCTTTTAATTAACCCTCGAGCGAAATTGATTAATTAAAATTTGAAAAAAGTAAAGTTATTGAAAAACCGTCTCTCTCTCTTTTTTAGAATTCGATTACATCTTGATTAAACCTGTATGGGTTTTTAATTTTTCCTTCCTTTTAATTAATTAATTAATTAATTTCGTGCAGGGGAATTTTTAGTTAAAAACGTGAAAGAGAATATTTTTCATTTTGTGTAATTCGTTCTGATGGATAACGTTTTTATTGGGGAGCGTTTGCACTTTCCAATGCTTCAGCTTTCGAAGCTGAAAGCTCTGTGAATTTCCACAGTTTATCTCCCTTCAGCCATCGACTTTCATTTTCACGCGTCCTTTATCTCCCTCTGTTCTGGGCCTGTTTTCTCTCCTCGCCATTTGTTGTTTTTGCGGGGAAGGCCAAACAATGTCAGCTTTGGGTTCTGCCTCCCTGCTTGTTTCTCCTGCAGGTAGGGAGTGCAAAGGGGGATGAAACTCCGGGATAAGGGTAATAAAAAGATGGAATTAAATTTCCTTTTACGTTCTTTTAACCACTGCCGCAGAGGCACTCGGTTCGTGTCGGAATTTTCAATCGGCTCGAAAAGGTTGACCTCTTCGAATCCGACAATCTCCCGGATATTTTTCCCATGTCGTTTGCTGTGGGAGTCAACAGAAAAAATGAAGAAGAAGATTTAGTCGTGCTCCCTCTCTCTCTCTCACTCTCTCTTTATCTGTCACTCTCTCACTCCGATTCCAATTTACTCCTCTGAATTTTTAATTGTCTTAACGACTTCGATAAATCTCTTCAGATTGATGAAATTTGTGTTTTCCCCTTTATCGATTGGCACCAACTTTTGAGAATTTCGTCGACAGCTTTTTGATTTAAACGTTTTATGTTAAGATTTAACGAGGAAAAGACGAGTCAGGACATTTTTAGTTTATGAATTTTAATTTATATAATATAATAATTTAGCCTTATCTCACTCGAGGGCATTAAGGGAGTATAAATAAAAATGAAAACAAAGTTATAAATTAGGTATAGAACCAAAGATAAACAGGCACCAGATCATCTATAACTTTTAAAGTAAGTAAAATATGCAGAATTAACGAATTAAATATGAAAATATAAGTTTAATATAGATTAAATAAATATTATAATAAAAATTAAATAAAATCTTAACAGTCAATAAGTTAAATATAAATTTAAAAGCTAAATAAAGCTAATGCTAATTAACATAAATACAATAGATAACGTCACATAAGTTAAATAAAAAACATAACATAAAGAAAAATAAAAATAATTTCGAAATATATTAATAAATAATGTTACCTTGAAATTAGTTCGTCAGCCATTTTATATACTTTTCATACAGTCATTGTAATGTATTGATTGTCACAGATTGTTTTCCATATCCGTATTCTCCCTCTCTGTAATTTCCTTTTTTTCCTTTTTCCAGTTTTCAGTATTTAAATTTTCCATTTTTTCATTTTTGGGAAAGAGGAAAAGTAATTTTGTTATCTTCTCTAAGAAAACATTAAAAAATAACTGCGGGACATTTTATTAAATTTGCCCATAGGCCAAAATGACCGCTTCTGTTGTTCCCACCCTTAAAAATGAAAATAATTTCCCGAGAAGCCACAGGGAAAATGCGGAAATGGCGGTGGCGTAAAAATAAAAAGCGTGAGCCTTTGGTAGAAGAAAAATGAAAAGAAAAGGGGAGAAACCTCACAGACCGCCGGAGTATTTAAATTTCTAATTTAAAAAAAGTTTCATAAATATCAGAGTTACAGTGGCAAGATTTGTTTGTAATCCAAACCATCGGAGCCAAGAAAGCTCTGGAAAAGAAATTTCCGGAAGGAAAATCTTTTTCGCAACTTCCCTTAAAAAGCTTATTGGGGAAAAAACGAAATTTCTTTTTTAAATTGATGAAATGTTTTCTTCGGGGGCATCGTATCGTGTGCGGGTGTTTCTGAAGGGAGGATTTTCAAAAGGGTTCTGCACATGAAAAACACTAAATTAAAATAAAAATGAAAGGAATGAGGGAAGCGTTGCTTTTGATGTGAGTGTTCACATCTCCCACCACCAAAACTTCCGCCCTATTTCCCCCAACATCGTTATTCACGTAATTATATATAGCATTTTTTATGTTTGATATTCACCTATAAACTGAGGGTCATTTTTACCCCCGCATCCGTTAGATGGGAGGAGATATCGTCTGCTGTAACAAAATTAAAGTAGCAAGGGACATATTTTTAGCTTTAGGTCGGTTAAAAACCTCCCCAAAGTATATTTTTCGGGAACGCCCGATATATCATTATATGTTCTGCTTTTCACATCTCCAATCCCAACTGTTCTTTCAGTCCGACTTACATTTCTTCCGTTAAATCAGTCTCTTTCATGGAGTTCTTGAATGAAGAGGGTGGGGGTGGTCTTTCCCTCTCCCCCAGGGAAATGGAACTCCCCTAATCTCTAGGGGGGTGGCAATGCGGAAAATCCCCTCGCTCATCACTCTCCCTTTCTCGAATGAAATAAAAATGCCGTGAATCGAATATGGGTCCTGAGGGGTGACTTCCGGGAGATGGGGAAACCTCCCTCATTAGGAGGACAAAAAGAAACGAATGTTAAAGTATAAAAAGACGTTGTTAAGAGAAAAACTGTCGAGTTTTTCGAAAAGATTCTAATTTCGAGTCAGGTTCGAGTCGGAGACCAATTTCCTCGTCTTTTTGTTCTCTCGGATGGAAGTTTGCATCCCCCCAGTGAGGGGATGTGCGTACGAACCCCTGCAAAATGAATCATCCCCGGCGAAAAATGAAAAACTGTTTTCATTTTTCCCGCTTTCTAAGAAATTATAACAAATACAGGAGAGAGGAGGGCCCAGGAAGAAATAATTTTCTAAAAGTGGAGTTCGCCCTCGGGGTGGTTCGCCATTTTCTCGTGTGTCAGCAAGGCGTAAGTGACCTCTGAGCTTGATTTTAATCCCCCCGATGGCAGCAGCCCCGGGGGCGGTTTGACCTCAAATTTGGTTAATCCGATTACGCCCTGAAATCTGGCCGTTCTTATCAATTTTAGCAACGTCGGTTTTTCATTTTTGGGGGAAATTTGTTTTTCCCACTTTTAACTGAACTGCTTTTCGTTTATTCACGCGGAGAAAAATATTCAGTATTCATAATAATAATAGTAGTGATAATATATACACATAAGTATAAACCTTTACTTGCAATACTTACACATAAATAAACACAGTTAACAGTAATATTATAAACAAATTAATAAATCAACAAATAAATGATTAATCATAAAACACTACAAAAAAATATTAATTTCGCCTAAATAGTACATAATAGGCCTAATTATAATCATATGTAAAATTTAAGTTTAAGCATTTTGAAGTTTAATATATAATAAGTATAAATTTAGAAAATGAATGAAAAATAAGAGAAATATAGAAAACTCTTGTAAAATTCATACATAAGTTTATAACCAGATAAATAAATTTATAATTTAAGTGGTAAATACATAGAAATGAAAATAAACAGGTATGAAATATTAATATAGCGAAGGATCACTTTATAATATAATAAAAAGGAATACCCCTTTCGTTAGGTTATTTATTAGTATCGCCGCTTCTCCCTTTTTTTTATTAGAAAATTGAACGGTTGAACTTAAGTGTTTGCATCCCTAAACGAGGAGCGAAAGCCCTACATGCATGGGGAGGTGAAAGAAAAACCGATAAAGAGTCTGAATAAATAAAAAAAGGAGGAAAAAAAAGAAAGGACAAGGAAGTCATGGAAGACGGGAACTCATTCTTCAATCTTTTTTCAAATACTCCCCAAATGAAAGATACACTTTAAAGTCGCATATTTTACATTTATTTGACAACAAAGATGGAGTGCGCATTAAGGTAAAAGAGATATATAGAGCCCGTCATTTTGCTCCCTCCCGCACGCCCTTCCGCCCCCCCCCCCTCCAAGTGAAATTTAAACAAGTTGAAAGCACTTGTTGGAGCCAAGATGGCTCATAGACATAAAATAAAAGTTCCACGTAACGGGGAAAAAAGTTCCAACATCCACCAAAAATTTATTCTCATCCCCTCGGATCGAGGGGCGAAATTGATTTTCTCGATTGCATTCGCAGCGTTTTCTTTTGTCTTTCTTTAATCTAAACTCCTCCGAACGTAGTCTCGTTATTTTATCCCGTTTTCCTTTGTCGTCCGATCCCCTCCATTCCTTTGACCGGTTTCCAACAATGTTTTTTACCGGCTCTGTGTGTTTTCGGAAGTGGAAAATTTTCTGCTGCCGGAGGCTGGGGGGAACATAATCAAATCTCCAGTTAGGGTGGGGGCGAGTCGGAATGTTTCAAATTCAAAAAAGGCTGCACGAGGATTAATTAAAACACCGGCGGCGTTGTAATAGTCTTTTTCACGGGGGAAGACGTGTTCTGGGTCAAACCGCCCTTTCAATGTTCCCTGCGTCTTATTAAACCTTTGTATTGGAATTGCGGCTTTTCGGACGGAGTTGAGCACCGAGGGGCGATGGAGGGCGCGTTGTATACAACAACAACAGCAGAGTTTATTTGAGAAGAAAAGAACTCCGCCTCAGAGACAACGGCAGCCAATACAGAAAATGAAGTTCAGAGCAGAAGAAGAAGAGGGAATTGGAGTCTCGGTGGCAATAACTGTTTTAAGGCTAAAGAACGGCATTACACTTCCTGCGGGAAAAACAGTCGCTTTTCCTGCTTATAAATAAATTAAAAACCGAATGCTAGAGCTCACGGCTAATTGAAGGAGATAAGGTCGCCGGTTCCTTTTGTGAAAAAAGTTGATAAAACGGGAAAAGTAAATTCAGTGCTTTATTCGGGACAATCCGGAGCTTTATTGGAACGACTTTTGGGGGGAGGGAGAGCGGGGAGGAGGGGAGCGAAAATCATATAGGGAGGGAAATGGAGGAACAAAAGGAGAGGGGAGGATTAAATCCCGGCATTTTCACCTGTTGTCTCTGTTCTTGTCGGAATTAGGATGAGGAATTTCGTGAGAGTGGAGTTCATCTTGGGTAGTCGACTCTCCATTTCTCATTTTTCTCGGTTTTGTATTTCACCTCCCGGAATTTAATTTCCCCTTTGAACTCTTTTATTTCAAATAATTTTCTTTCATTACAAAAGCGCAAAACTTGTTTTTCACTGTTTGACTAAATTTCCACGCTGGATTTGGAATTCTACGCGCGGACCCGGCTATTTCCAGGAGGAAAACTCAAAAAGGCACTTGTTCACTTCCTTCTTTCCTCTCGAGTTGACTCCTCACCTTTCATTGATTTCCCTTTCTTCGTGCGGGCAATGGAATGTCTACTGCTTCTTCTGTGTTTATTTCCGCCTCAAGCGTTTTTTCAGTATTTCGCTCTTCATCAACCAGAGAACTCTTTTCTGGGAAACATCAGCTATTTCTCTTCACCTGACGGAACCCTTTATTCGGAGTGATCGGCAAAAGTGACACGTGTGGGATTTTCTCAGGAAGTTTACAATTCTTTTAACAGCAGAACAGTCGAATGGGTCATTTTGACACTTGGACGACTTTACTGAAACGTTCCGCCGATATTTTTTAAACGTTTATTAAGTGAGATTTTTCTATACTTATGAACAGGAAAAAAGGGAGGAATAGAGAACAAAGTGGGAAAGAAAAAAAAGTGGTAAAAGAGATACAAAGGGAAAACAAAGAGACAAAAAAAGAAAAGAGGAAAACTCCGTGACTGTTATTACATATGTCATAATTACATTTAATATCCGTGCATTATTTCTAATCTGAAAACATATCTGAGTCACTGTGACTCCTCCCGACCGTTACAGCAAAGTCCGATTAGAACATATAAAGGAATCTGATTAAACAGGGGTTGCCTTTGACGGGGGTAAATCAAACAAGGTCGTCTTTCACGGTATCAGGAGTAATACCAATAATAGACTCGGAGCGGTATGTGTGCAAGTGAGGCATGTAATATGAAAATGGAGGAGCATCCTCCCCCTCGCAGCAGAAAATGAAAGTTTTGCATTTCAGCCCCTGCCATGTGGGCGAATGAATAAAAATGAAACATTTCTTGCGGGGGAGGAAAAGAAAGTTCGCAAAGGAAGCGATAATCACTTGAGCAACGGTCAGAGTCGGAGTCGTAAATAATTAAAAAGCAGACTCCCATAATGGAGAAGGCAAATTAGAGTTTGAATCCGCAAATTAAGACTGACTTAATCACCCATTGGAATGGTTAATTTTTTGCTGTTTCTGTTAATTTGTTTTTCCAATTTGTGCAACACCTGCTTCCCACTGAGAGTGGTGTCTTTTTGCGTGAGGAGCATTAATTTCGAATGAATCTTGGCGGAAGAAACTGCGGAAGCGGGGAGGGGATGAACAACACAATGAAAAGACGCCGTTTTCAAACCTCACACGGCCTTCAAAATGTGCATTTCTCTTATAAAAATCAATAGGATCGCTCGGGGGGTTGCATAAAAGGTGTATGGATAGAGGAAAAAGCACCAGAAAAAAAAGAGCACCTTCGCGGTTGAATGAAAAGCGAGGGAAAACATCTCGAAAAGAAGAAGTGGGATCTTTCCTTGGGAGTTTGATTCGTATTGAAATCGGATTGGGGGCGCTCAGAGAGCAGAGAGAGGACCTAAGGCAACACAAAGGTTGATCCCTTGAAGAGAGAGAATTATGGCTGCTCTTGATGTGCCCCGAGGTTGGTTCATTTCCAAACCAAACTTGCACAAATTTCTGCTTTCGAGTTCCGGGGCAACGGCTGATCGATTAACGGGCTTTTGCCGTTATTTAAACTATAAAAATTATTAAAAATTTAACTGACGGCTACTCCTTCTCCCCCTGATCCCACCCCTCTCCCCCCGCTCCTCCCGACGGCAACCGACAGGAGCGATGGGGGCTTTCGAGAGACGTCATTCGGGGCGATATTTATAAATCAATCGAGGTCTTATTACCACCCCATTTCCCCGGGGCGGAACCCGTAAATCTTCCTTTGATTCCGTCTTTTCATACGCGAGTGCGGGTTTCCTCGCCTTCGGGGGCGAGGCGGGGGGCGGAACGAGGGATCGACGGGAAGTGGTTAAATTATCAGAGCCAGTGGCGATCTTTTCGATTTCCGATAAGCTACCCTCATATTTCCGTTATCAGGGAACGCCATCAACTATTTTAATTATTTTAATAAAGCGATGACGTCACGACGTGAGGAGGGCGGAAGGGGTGAGAGGAGGAAATTGAAGAGGAAAGGAAGGCAGCGCGGCGGAGCAGTTTAAAAACTCCAGGGTTTTTTTGTATGCAAAGCTTCCGGAAAAAGGGAAAAAGTTGGCCTTGCGCCTCCCTGAGGGACCGCAAAAAAAATTTTGGGGCAACTTTTCGAAATTAAGCTCCGGTTCATAAATAGTTCGCAATGGGGATTATTATAATTAATATTCGTGCTAATTATTTTAAGTGTTCTGGGGAAAGGTCTTTGCCATCCTTCTTCGGGGAGAACATCCCCGAAAATGGGGGAGGAGTTGTTTTCAATCTCTCTCTCTCTCTCTCTCTCTCTCCCTTTGACGAACTCTTTTCAATAAGTGTTTTGCTTCCTTTGAGAACTTTTAGTATTTCTTTGACTTTCGCCAAAAGGAAAGCCGCGTTGGCGCGCGTTCTTAGCGATGAAAACAGTGGAAAGGTTCACATTAAGCGGAATTAGTTTTTTCCTTTGAGAATGAAAAGAAAAAAGGAACCGTTTCAAAATCGCAGGGGGAACGAAACACTGAAGACCCGGAAAGAGAGCCAATAATGAAGAAAAATGATCTGCAAAATCGACGGCGTTCGGATACGTTCGCCGCTAATTCATCTTATCATCGATGAAATATTTCTCATTCCCCCCACCCCATCCCCATATATCGTTTGATTTTAAAAAAGGCAAGAAAAACGATACAATCGAGATTGAGAGTATATTTATGTAAGACTGTATAAATATTTTTTTTACGGAAGCGCATAATGTATTTCTGATACTCCGCAAGAAAAAAGCCCATTATTATTCGTTCACTTATATGTATTACATAATTGAAATTTACATTTGAGATTATTCTAATATCAATTATAGTAATTTTTACAAATGTAATAAATAGTTATAAATCTAACAAATAGCAAATAATGAGATGTAATAATAACAAATAATGAGAAATGCAGAAATAATAGTAAAGATTAGTAAAAACAAGAAGTATTTTTTATAGTTGTAAATAAGTAATTAATTTATATTAATAAAAATTAAAATATTTTTGTATTTTTTGTTAACGCCTTTAGTCTTATATCATTCTATTTACACATTTATATACTCTAAAACATTAATGGGAGTCATTATTAAAAAATAATTCATTTAAATACTGTATAACATTGTTGGGCTTTGAATTAAATGCCATTATAATAAATATATTATATAATTATATTTAAAACATAATGCTCACTGGACATTGTTATTTTAAAATATTGCTTAAATCTTAATATTTCGTGCGCGATTTTCAAAAAAATTTCCAAATGGCGCCCTGCAGAATATGATTAGTCTTTCTTGTATCGCAATACAGGAAGTCTAAACAGATTTTCGTAGGCGTCTTTCCAAATAAGTTTTAAAATAAGACTTTGGTTCTATAAAAAGAGTTATGAATTTCCTTATGACTTCCGAGTAAATGAAGGATTGTTAGGGAACGGTCCTATGGGAGTGGGTTTTTGGAATTACAATGCCACCGCAAAAACACGGAAGCAGAAGTGCAGGTGTGGGCGATGAGCATTTCCCGGTTAAATCGACCAAACACTTCTTTCGTTTGGGACCCTTCGGTTTTTATCACGGTTCACCGCTCGGTATCTAATTATGGAAATGAGCCCTGGTTCCTTGGTTGGTTTTTCCTTCGGAGCTGCCGACGTCTGCAAAAACGAACGTCTGTGCCCTCACCGGAGGTTTAGGCTTTATCAGCCCCCTGCGCCCTCCCTCCCCTCCCCTGAGATCTCCACCCGCTCGCTATTGAAGTTCTCGCATCGCGGAACGAATACTCTGTGTCGGGCAGTTTGAATTATGAATGTAATTAACATCGCCTTTGAGATTTCTTCAAATAAAGAGATGAGAACTGAAGAAAGTTTGATAGGGTTCGGCTAAGAGGATGCACGTTTCGTATTTGTGCTTTTCTTTTTGAGATTTTGTTGGAGATTCGGAGATCAACCGAACCTCCAACTCAGTATTTTTTTCCTTTTTTGGAGGAAAATGAAATTTTTCCGTAAAACCCCACATTTTGAAGTTATCGATTACGAGGTAAAATTTTGATTAAAACAAGTCAGCAGTTTCGGCGAACAATTACGCCGCTGTAAGGAATCTCGAATTTTCGGCGGCAATTAAAATAGCGGGTGCACATTTTAAAATATAAATTTTCTCTTCGTTCCACGCGAAAACAATTAAGAATAAAACATAAAGATTTACAATAACTCTCATTTCAAAGAGATCTGCTAACGTAAGAACCCTTCTAGAAATGATTTACCAAAATAAAATTCTGCAGACGATGGAAAGAGTCTGAAGTAGGGAAAGCTTTTTCATTATTATTTCGCCAAAGACACACTTTCTCGGAAGAGAGAAGAGCTCATCCTCCCGCAGTTTTTTCTTAAAGCTTTTCTCAAAGAAATGAAAACAATCGACCCGCAAGCTCGGCGCGGCCATGCCCGCCCACCCGGGCAACTTTTTTAATTTTGCAACCCTCCTTTGGAAACCGGATTGGATACACCCTCGCGGTCTTTGCACAGCAACCCCTTCTCAAGCAGTCGACACCCACGGCACCCCAGGAGCGGTAGATGACATTCCTTTGTATTGGGAGTCCTCGAGTTAAAACGTTTTCTACAGGAAATTATTTTCGTCTATATTTTGGGCCCCTAATTGAACTATTTCCTGTAGGAGTAAATTTTCATTCATATTTTGAACCCCCAATCGAACTATTTCCCGTAGGAATAAATTTTCATTCATATTTTGAATCCCTGAGTTGTTTTCTTTTAAAAGATTTTTCATTTTGGGAAAATTTTTGTTAGAATATATTTTCATTTGTATTTTGGGCCCCTCGGTGAGGCATTTTCTGTAGGAATAAATTTTAGTCGTTATTTTGGGCTCCAATCCATTCTATTTCCTGAAGGTAATGTCTTTCAGTCACGTTTTGAACACCCCTGCTCTCACGAAATTCTCCAACCGATTAATCCTGCGGGTTTTTAAAAAAAGAAAAAACCTCGAGGAAGAACAAAAAATATCTCCCACAAAAGAAAGCACAGAGAGAGAGAGAGGAAATCTCGTCTCTGATAACTGTGTCCGTCCGACAGTGCTGCAGCATTTGCTGTTTACATTAAAACTGCGTCAGAGAGGGAGAGGAGTTTTCTCAGAGATTGACGCGTGTCTTAATCCCCTGATAATTTTTTAACGAGGGATTAAGGTAAATAAGTGTTTTTTTGACTTTCTCTTAATTAAAAAAAAATTAAGAATAGATGGGAAGAAATGTTGAAAACTCATTACAACAGCGGAATTCAGCGCAATTCACAGAGGAGGTCAAAGGGGTAGTGCTTTCGCTTATTCTGAGAGAGAGAGAGAGAAAGAGAGAGAGTTCTTTATTTGATTACCCCACAGCAAACAATGCCGTTGTTGGCCCGTGGAGTTATCAAGAAAAATTAAAACCGCGCTTATTGTGTTTGTTTCTTTGGAGAAAATTCAAAGGAAAGTTTCGCTTGTCCTTTTTTAATTCTCTCCGAGTTTTCAACCCGTTCGTCAAATCGGAGTCGCCAAACGTTGAAAAAGGGAGTTTTGCGTGGGAAACGCGAAATCCATCCGTTCTAATGAGCCCCGTAAACGACGAACTCATTTGCAACTCGAGGATTTCTCATTAAGTCTTGAGAATCCTCCCCTTTCCTCCCTCTCATCTGAAGATTAGGAAAAAAACGACGCGGGGAGCAAATCCGGAATGAAAAAGAGTGCAGGTTCAATCCCTTTTCATAAATTATAACGTGAAATTGCTTAATGCCGACAAAGAAAAATAACAGCTTAATTTTCTGTTTTGTTAATTTTGTGTTTCTGCGCTGTTGTCTCTCGAGGGGGCGAAATCCTTTCCTTCCCCCTACCCCCCCCCTCTCCCCCCGACTCATTCGGCGAATTCGCATTAGGCGTTGTATATTTCCAGGTTTGCTCGTCTCAGAATAAAATCATTTCAGGAGCCCCGAGGTGACAAAAACAATTTAAAAGGCGATAAAACGTCTTAGATGTGCTTCTTCCCGGGATTTTTCTTCATTTTACCACCCGCAGCTTCTCTTCTCTCCCGCACTTTGCCCATTTTCCCCGCCTCTTCCGACAGCGTTTATCTCCCGATTAGAACTGTCGACCCTGATTAGACGAACAGAGCTAATTGGCACTGCAGCAACGGCCAAACAGCGCCGTAAACACTTTGCCTCCAAAAAAGTGTTCCGCCTAACACAAAACGGCCATTTCTGTTTTCCTCTCTTATATTTTCTTTTTTTCTCTTTCTTTCCTCTTTCCCCCTTTCCATTTTTTATAAGGGTTTAAAATACAATTAAAAAATTAATAAACGCAAAATATCAAAAAAATTAAAAAACAACCTTCCATTAATATCTTATGGGGAGAGTCAAAATGACCGTAAGCGTCTTATGATTCCTATCTGAGTTTCCCTCGGGCGGTAGAGAAAATCTTTGAGCAGCAAAGCATAAAACAAAATCTAATAATTGAAAAAGAAAAGTAAACAAGACAAAAGAAAGAAAGAAAATTAAAAGATAAATGCCAAAATAAAAATGTTTGTCTTTTTCCCTATTCTAATCGGAGAAAATCCGATAACGAAGCAAAATAAAATTCGATATTCATTAAAAACGGAATCGCCTCCCGACAACACTTTTCCTGTTTTTTTTTTTTTATTAAAAAATCTCCCGAAGAGATTCACCCCCTCACCCCGAGTGAAACCTCCTGCCCACCCTCTTGCTTTTTACACGGTCCATTAATTAATCCATTACCGATGGTGTCGAATGCCTCCCCGAATCACCTCGATAGGTACTCGCCTTTTAATTATAGCGAAACAACCCCCGCCCCCCGCCTCCCCAACCGCCCCCCAAGGAACGCTTTCCCAGAACATTCCCTGAAGGAAATCGCAGGCAACCCATCGCGAAGCCGAAGCTCTCAATTCTGCCGGGAAAGCTGCACGAAATTCGCTACCTGTGCTCGGGGAGGGGAAAAGGGGGGGCGCACACCCCCCCCCCCAAAAAGTTGTCGAGTTTGTAATTAATTTCGCCATCGACAGGGGATTAGTTTCATTCGGGATGCAAAGGGGAAGAATTAGGTTTTATTTTTGGAATTCGCACTGAGTCTCGGTTGCTCGAGCAGCCCGAAACTGCACGGGAAAGCTCCCCGTAATCCCGTGGTGTACCCGTAGGATTAGGTCTTCGCTGAGGAAGCGAAAAACCGGGTTCCTTTGTTGTGGAAAATTCGGGAACAGCGAACTGAGGGCGGAAAAGCGCGACAAACATCTACGATAATTGAAAGCAGAAGACAATCTCTTAAAAAGTTCCTCCTTACGATGAAATCAGATGCCTCATCCTTTGCATTACAACCAAAAGGTTGTTTACATATACAACAGCATTCAAAAGTATTTCTACAATACTTTTTATGCCGATAATTTACAGTTTATTACTTATATATTGATTATGTGTTAATACTTTATTCCTTTATTTGATGATTATTCATTTATTTACCATTTTAAGTATTATTTTAAAATTTATAGCGCTTTAAAAATTTAATACTTTCAATGAATACCATTGTATTCTAATTATTATTCAAAATTACTGACTATTTCGAATTCTATTTTAAAAATGTTTGTATTTCTATTATGTTTAAAGTATTGTATGTATGTATTTCTATCTTCAGATTTTAGATGAATTAGATTAATTTTTTATTATTTTTAATGATTTTTATTACCATTAATTATTATTTATTTGAGATTCCCTTTGTAAATTTTACGCGGAAATTTTTATTATAATGTAGAGCACTTATATTTATATTATACAATCGGTTCCGAAATTTAAAAATGCGAACCGGAGATGAAAGAACACAATATGTATATGTAACATAGGTAAACCTGTTGGATGTATCCAACAGCAGCTGTGGAAACCAAACTAATTTTTCGCTGTTGGGCAGAAAAATAATTAGTGTTGTCGCTAGTGAAAGTGTCCGATAAAAGTCTGTCGTTGCGAGGGCAGTGCCATTGCTCACACCAAACACCGCAACGCTCTCTCAGGGGAACCTCATTAAAAAACAGCCAGACTCATGGAAAAAGATGTTTACAGCCATTTTTCCCTCCTCCATGAATAAAGAGTCCCGAAATCTCCAGAGATAGCTCTCCAGCTGCGGTGATTTCTACCCGGGCAAGTGAACTTGGAAGCGCCGTTGCCATGGCGACGTGGAAGCAACAAGTGAAAGTCGCTCATTCTCATCTGGTTGTTAACTGTTTTTTCTTTTTTCTTTCCCGCCCCCCCTTCACCCCCAACCCCCCTCCGCCGCCTCCCCTTTGCTTATTCCTCCCATTTCGGTTTACTCCGCTCCGCATGGACCGTTTAAACTCGCGTTTTCGTGCCGGGAAACGCGTGGAATGCAATCATCGCTTCCCGCTCCAATTTTTCATTAGGAGAACCCGCAGAGATTAAATTAAATTGATTTAATCAGCGATGGAGGGCAACAGAGCCCGACAGAGGCGAATCCCAGTTTGGCCGACCTCAAAAGCACATCCCCAGTCGATATTCTCGGGCCTTGGCTCCCCGTGTGGAACACGTTTCCCCGATTACGGACGTTATTTACAGGGGTTGAAGGTGGCCCACTTTCGCTGTCGGTCGCCGACTACAGCGGAAATGACCTCTTTTAACGCTGAAATGAACTTTGCTGTTTGTTCGGGGAAGGGTTGATGTTCGTATTTGAGGGTTGAAGGGGCGGTGAGGTTTCGTGGGATTCCATGGATGTGGGATTTAGCAGGAAAAGCGATACTGCTGTTGCGTTTGGTCATCCCCTGCTGTCGTCTGCTTGGTACTGTATTTTTTTTTGGTGTTGTCGCTGTTATATCCGGCATTTATTGTTTCGTGTCGTTGGCCTTATCGGTATTGTTGCCTCCGCTACAGCGCCGTCTGCCTCGAGCTGTTTACACTTTAGTGATTCCCTCCAAAGAATTCTCCCACTCTTACTCATTATCGAATCAGTGGAAAAAAAAACGGAGGGGACGTCGAATTGAAAAATTAATGATACTAAGAAGAATAAACATCGGAAGGTATTTATTTTGAGGCCGCCGGAATGAGGAATTATTCGAAATAATGACGCAAACCCCTCGGGCTCAAATCTCTCTTCGATTCCCTTAATTATTCAAAAAAAAAAAAAAAACGGAGAGCCGACATTTTATTTATTGAAATCCATTCGACATTTAGTTAAGGGATGGGGAGGGAATCGAAATGAGGAAACCCGATCTGGAGGGCGGTGTGCTTAAGGCGCTTTCACTTGATTCTTCTGTGCGAAAGCATCAGCTAATTAATTTGTGGCGGCCCCGGGAGCTTTGAAAGCTCCTGCCAAAACAACCGCACCAACAGCGAACCTGCGCCCAAAAATTCATCGCTTTCACTTTAATTGCTTTTCAATTACTCACCCCCCGCGTCCCTGCTGTCGAAGGGCGGCTGCGAAACATCCCCCGTGCGAACGTTCCTGATATTCAATTGCTTTAAAAGGAATCGCTGGAGGGCGTTACAAGCGTTCGCTCCATTCTAAAAATAAGATGTCCGTAACTTTTGGAAAAGAGTAAGCGGAATGAAATGATATGATTGGTTCTTTTGCTGGGAATGTTTTAATTTATAATAATAATAATATATTCACAGTATATATATTGCACTAATCTTTTTACAAGACTTATCAATTTACATTTATGTCGACAACATCGGACAGTTGAGAATTATACTAAATTATAAGTATAATTAATAAAAATAACAGTGTATAAAAAGCTAAAAAGTGCCAACATTTATACTTATCCAATTTTAAATTCAACTAACTTTAACTTATATTTTATACCTTAAAGTTCGAAAACAAATACACTCACATTATACAAATAAAGTCAAAATATTTCAGTGATGTAAACAAAAAAATATAAAAAATAAGTAAACATTGAATACAAGATATTATATTTACATATCAGAATTACAAAATCGTAATGAGGGTAAAATAAATAAATAAAAATAAAATGCCGACAAATAAATATTAATAGAATTTACTATATTTTATTTTATAATTTTAATAATAATAGGTTTATAAATTAAAATAAATTAGTAGTGTTTTAATAATCAATATTATTTAATATTTACTGAAGTAATAAATATTTACTACTAAATTTTTATCCTCTTTGTATTTTAATTTTTAATTTTTTAATGTGTTTATGTTTTCAAAGTACAGTAAAATGTGAAATATTCACTAAAAACCGCCATATTGTGGTGAACTGTAGTGAACAAAATCAGTTTTCACGACAAAATACTCTCAAACCCACGGATCGATGATCTTTCGGAGAAAGTTTTCTTGCGGTTTCGGTTAAATTTTCAAAACACTGCGACCCACTTTCGAAAAGTAAGCATTTACACTTCGAATCCAACACTAATCGAGTTAACCGTCAAATTATTTCCGTTACTCAATAACCGAACACCGAACACACACAGACACACGAACACTGAAACCACCCCCACCGCCAACGCCTTCCTCCATATCAGTTGCAATAACATTCCTCAGGGCTCACCCTGCCCCCCTCCGCATGCGGGGGCCCCTCAGTCCCCCAAATGCGTCCCCCATTCAAAAACCGGCAATAAACTCTCCCACTCGGAGGCCTTTTTCCCTTCGAGGGCGAACACAATGAAGATGCTTTCAACATCCCACGCGATGGAACATGACCTAAAGAGGATAATTTTAGGCGAATTTATTTATAGTCGGGAATCGGGTTGCGAGGGTTGCGAGGGTGGAGAGGGGGGAATGAGGAGAGGGGCGAGGAAAAGGGAGCGGCGGCATTTCTCAAAGGAAAGAATCTTCCCGTTTTAATTTCGCGAGGAAAAAATCCCCAATGTGGGTTTGTTTTTAAGGGGAATTTTGAAGGGGGTGTGAGGGGGAAACTGCGGGCACTTCCCCTACCTGTGGAGCAGTTATATATAAATCTCCCCCTCGGAGGCTCACTTCCGAAAAGCGTTATGTCTCCTCCGTTCTCGGGGCGACTTCATTAAAGGGACCGACAGCACATTCCACTCAGGCGAATCCTCTGGGTTTTCTCTGCGAGGGGTGCGGGGGTGGGCGAGGGGTGTTTTCGGAATCCGATTTCCAGCTCCTGCTTTCATCATAAAATATTCATCTCCCTGTCTTTAATTCAATCCATCAAGCTTCATTTCCTCCCCCACCCGCCAATTCCCTGGCAGCCCTTTCGGAAAACTTATCATTGAGTTTCTGAGGTTGGTAGCTCTGACGCGGGTCTTCTATTCTCGGGGAGGAACTGCTTGTTTTTTACGGGTCGAGTTAGAAGTAACTTCCGCTTGTGACTTTCATTTTTTTGGAGTTTTAACGAATGAGGAGTCATAAATAACTTCCTTTTTTTAGTAACATCCGCTGTTTTTGAGTAAAAATTTGGCCCCTTTTAACGGTGTAAATATACAAATTTATTGCAAATTAAAAAAAGAAAACAATAAAAAAAAGCAAAAGAAAATAAAAGCACACAGTAAATAACTGTATAAAAACACTAATAAAAAATTTTTATGTGTTTTTTTTAAATCTTTAATAAAAAATTTTAATTTATAAAATGTAAAAAAAAAAATAATGGATGTAAAAATATTTTTATACCGGCGCGAATCTCTAAATAGTGAACATTGCGGTCAAAAATACGAACAAGGGAAATCTATTCAACTGCTGACGGAAGTTCTCCAGACTGTAACTCTGCTGAACGCCACGAATGAATAACGCTTAATCTTTTAGGGGGATGCGTAGGGGGAGGGGGTGAGAGCCAACCCCCACCGCAGGGACACCCAGCAGAGCTAAAAATTGACATCTAAACCCCAACCCTTGTCAAAAACCATAAAAGTGTGAGCTGAGAAGTAAGCACTCGTTAGCCTTTGTAACTGAATGACCAATCAAAAGAATTTAATTAACGTGCTCGCGCGAGGGGCGAATGGGGGCGAGGGGGCGAGGGGGTTAGGGGGGGTAAGGGGAGCCCCCTGAAAGAGCAAAGAAATGAAAACGGAGGTCTAATTAGAAACGGTGCGTCACAAATTATAATTGGTCTCCCCGCGTTTCGGCTTTTCTAACTTTTTACAGAATAAAACGAAAACTTAATTTTGATAATTGATTGAGTTTAATATTCCTTCCGTCTGTTCGCTTTTTAATTCTTTTCCACGAATCGGAAAACCGGAAATGGAGGTTTCGATAAGTTTCCGCCGGAAACGTCTCATGCAAAGGGCGTTTCTTTCCAACTAAAGTCTGATTCGACTGCAAAGTAAACCTTTTTCGACGTCGTTTAATTCCGCTTTTCTTAATTATTTTAATGAGGCTAAATCATTTCCCTCATTCATTCCCTTTTTATTTTAATTTCTTTTGAAGCGAATCCTTTTCTCATTCTATCAAACCTTTTTTCGACTCATTTGCTAATTTTCACATTCACAGATTATACTGCTGTTTCGGCTTTCGCTATTCAGTAGTGGTCATGTGCGAATAGTTTAAATTTTAGTTTAAAAAATGATTAAAAAAATACTAAAAAGCTCCTTTTGGGGGGCATTTAAGAGAATTTCTTTTGTCCGTTACGACGAGCAGGAAACGGAAGTCACACTCAAAAGACACTGAACTTATGTAATCTTCCCCCAAAAAAAAGAATTGATTTCTCAGCGAACAAAGGTCGATTTATCAGCAACGTCCGAGGATTTATCGGACAAATCAGAGCGGACGTTTTTCATATTATTCATTTGAAAACATTAATTTTGAGTTTTTGCCGCGTTGACATGTCCGTCTTGAAAATTATGAGAGAAAAGTCGTAATATTTTGATCGAGAGATAAGCGCGTCCTGCCTGACCCGAACCCTCTTCAGGAAGACTCCTTTGAAAAGCGAGCTTTTTTAGCACAAAAGCTCCCCCTTTCTCCCAGGGGAGGGAAGGAGAGAGGACATGTCGAAGGAGGTCGCCCAGAGGAATAGGAGTGACGAGTGCCATCCATTGTCCTGCGTCCTCGCCATCTTGAACTCCGAGAGGCCTTCCCTGGATCCGCCACTAAGCGCTTCCCATTTTTCTTCCTTATCCGAATCACAGTTCGGAATGGATTTATCCAACTTTTATGATCTCCAAATACACTTCTCACCTGGAAAATGTATTTTCCCAGAAACAATTTCCGTTTAAAAATGGCGGAGAAAAGAAAAGGGAAAAATAAAAAAAAAGGCAATAAAAAGATCGAATTTGTCGCCTGGGGATCGATGATTCAAAAGGTCGATAAATGTTTCGGGGCAGAAGGGCAGCGGGGCCGAAGGGGCGGGGGGTTCTGCCCCCCCAACTGAAAGGCGATAGTTCTTTGGGTGAATTGCTCGCCCCTTTCCCTCGGGGTGAGACGCCATAACGAGAATGATAGTTTATTTTTTTTCATTTTGCACCACAGAGTTTATGACAGAGCGCTGAATAATGTAGTGGGTCGACTCATAAGTAACTTCCGTTTTTTACGGGACTTTTCCGCTTATTTATTTATTTAGTGTTCGTGCGAAGAATTCGACTTTTCCGTCGATGTTTTGTTGCTTCTTTACCTTTTTCTAACCTTTTTTTATTATGTTTTTGATGACGTTTTACTCGATTTCGTTGTTTTTGTAGTTTTTTTGTTTATCTTTTTTATTACCTCTTTGTATTTTCGTTATTCTCTAACGATAAAGTGAACCTTTCGAAACAAAACAAAAAAATGATTTGTTACATTGTTAAGATTTAAAATGACAAAGGGGTTAAGATTAATTCTCGGGTGAAACTCCAGCAGAGAATAGGAGAAAGCGGACATTTTGTGTGACTTTGCTCTCGCACAGCTTCACTCCAACGTTATAATTCAAATCAGAGTTCCGCTTTGACTTCCCGCTCAGAATTGTAACTGACCCAGAAATGGCCACTGCATTGTTCCGCTTCCGGTCCCCCTTCACCCCCTCGTCCCTCATCTGTCCTAGCCGAAAGCGTTGTCCTCCGCTCCGAAAAAGTCTCCCAGGGGATGTTCGCCGGATGAATCCATTTAAGGCGATGGACAGATATTACATTCGCGCAATCAAAACAATATTAATAAGAAAGAGAGTTTATTCGCCATCTCTGCAATTTCCTTTGGAAAAAGTCAAAGGAAATTAAACGCGCGGAAGGATATTAATATTTTCATTGTTTTGGGGGAAAATGGAGAATCCGCACCTGTACCGAGGAATTTATGGGGAAAACCTTAAAAACTTTTTATATAAATTATCACTTTTTACGCCTCTGTTGTCTCTCTGACGTTTGGAGTGGAAATAAACGCCGAAGGATTCACAGGAAATACTAATGCTCCCCAGGAAAAGGCGTTCGGGGACCCACAGCCATCTCAAGCGCGCCATAAAAGCTTTTGAAAACATCTTACCTTCTCGCCGTCCCCCCTTTTCTAATTTCTCCCAAAGCTTTGGCAGAAAATCAAATTGTCAAACGTTTAAAGATGAAAAAATGTCAAAAGATCAAAAGCGTTTTCCTCTGATAATTGGGAAGGCGGAATTTGAAGTGACTTTGAAAAGGCAAAAAACAGTTCCATTTCCGGGGGGGGCGGGCGTTTTTATTAAATCCCTTAAGACCAACCGCCCCCGCCCCCCAAGTGTATGGGCCGACGTCAGATGTTCCTCATTGCGATAAGTAAGAGAAAGGAAAATGCAAAAAAGGGGGAAATCAGGTGAAGGAAAACCCGTGAGGCGGAAAGCAAAGATTTTGTGAAAAAATCAAAAACCGAATAAGGAAAGTGTGAAATTTAAAAGGGGGCGCATTCCGAATGGAAAATTTCTCAAAATTTTCATGATCACATCTTGATGTTCGATTGGCGGAAGGGGAGTTTTGTGGGGAGACGAATCAAGGTGCTGCGCCTCCCCTTCTCCCCCCCCTCCCCCCGCCGACCCAACTCCGACAAACCTCAACCCTTTGAATTGTGCTGTTGGAATTCTTCTCCTCCCCGACAGCAGAGGTCGATTCAATTTATCATAAAACGCAGTTCCGACAGCCCCTCCCCCTCTTCGCCCCCCTCACCCCAACTCATCTCCAGAAACAGTTTTGATTTGTCTAAAAGCATCTTTCTCTTGATAGGAAACGATCTGTTGTTTCCCAATCCTTTCCTTCATTTTAGGTTCTGCTTAATGGAGCGGTCATTTTGACTCTTAAGGAGAGGTTGAACAAATGATTTATTGTCCCTTGTCACTCATAATATTATTTTATATATTTTAAGGCCGTATTTGTTAGGTAATGCGTTATTGTTTTTTCACTCTAATAGCCAGTCAAAATGACTGGTTGTTTTAAAAGCGAAAAATTTCGATGCGGGGACATTCTAATCCTCTTAGTGCGTAAGAAATGAAAACGCTGGGAAAAAGAAAAAATTGAAGGTAAATAAAGGAAAAAAGGAAGGCAGATAAAAAAGTAAAAAAGAAGAAAGGGAAAAGAGAGAAAAAGAGAAAAATATAATAAGTTAAAAAGGACCTTATTGATAAAATAATGAGAAAGTGAAAAAAGATAAAAAAATAAATAGAAACAGTGAAATTTGAAATTGAAAAAAACTCAAAAAGAAAGGAAGAGATAGAAATTATGCGGAACTATGGAAAGCTAGAAAAGAGGAAAAAAGGGAACAAAAGGGAAAAAGGGGGAAAAATTAACCTCATAATTAAAGTTGAATTGGAATTTACAACTTCTAAAAGTTTAATTTAAAATTTAAATCAGAATTAATTTATATTAATTAAAATTACAACCGCATTAACCGAATAATTTCACTGGACAGGACATTGTTCACAATCACAAAGTGCGTTTGAATTATAAAAGATTACAGCGGTCATTTTGACCCCTTCTGGTCCTTTCGTTGTAGAGATTAGAAAATGAACTGTACTTAAATAACAATAATAAATAAATAAATAAATTATAATAAAGTAATACTTTACTTATAACTGAGAAATTCAGCATTTTGCTGCCGATCAGCGATTAAGCAAATGTCTCCAAATATTTGCCAAATGCTGTCGGTCCTTTCGGGGCCAATTCAAAGTGCAAACACTCGAGACGAAATGAAAAAAAAAAATAAATTGTTTCAACCCTTGCAGGGCCAACATGTGTATATATTTTTCCAGTTTAATTTTGGGGGGAATTTCAAGAGTGTTTCACCCCTGAGCCGTTTTTCTTCTTCAAACAAGAAACGTTTTCAAATGGGGGATTGATTTTCCTTCAAAAACAATTTCACGAGGTGGACCCATTTCTCTTTTATTAGTTTTTACGCTTCTTCCGCCATTTCACGAGTTTTCTTATTGTTTTTAAATCCGCGAAAGCTCTTACCTAGAAAGCTTTCGCAAATAAACTTTCACACCAGCAGACGACGCCCATGCACGAGCAAACGCACAACGTGCACGCGTGCACGGACGAACTCTCCCGCAGGAAGTGGCTCCCCCCGGCACTTGGCCAAACTTTCCTGCGGGGACCGCTTCGGAATACAAATCTCGTCGCATTTCTCCGGGAAAGTAATTTAAGGACGGATTCTTCCGGAAACCGCCCCCGAATTTCCCGGGATTTCATCAAAAATTTCTGCTGTTCCTCCGTTTTAATGAAATTTCATCTGTGGAGGCAGCGGAAGATAAAGAAACAACTTTCGCACGAAATGAAATGTTTCTTTCGGAAAAGACACGACCCTCTCCTTCCACCCCCGTCCCACCCCCGGGAACTCTTTGGGACCGCAATATCTCCTCCTTTGACGCCGACAGCAGCTGAGGAGGCAACTGACAGTTGTTTGGGGAGGGCGGTGATCCGTCAGCGTTGGAGAATTCTGCTGTGAACGGCAGAGATTGTCGCCGCAGAAGTGGGTTTTCTGTTGCCATTTCATTTCTCAGAAGAAAAGGGGGTGGCTTTCAAAAGAAAATTAATCATACAAATTATATTGAGTCAATTCAACTTTATTCGCTATTATAATTTCCCTATTCTCAAATAGACTAATATTACGCTCATGCAAATTCATTGTCACCTTATACTATATTTTCAATAATATAATGTGGATTATAAATGTAATAAAATTTATATAATGAAATAATAAAATTTTTAATTTAATGATATATACATTAATTTATATTATAACTTATAAATTTAGTATGTACAACTTAAATGTAGCATAGTATAATAATGTAGTAGTATAATGTAGTATAGTAGAACTTATAAATAAAGTATCTAAAAAAATAAACGAAATATAATGAAAGTAAAAATGGGCTCACATATCAAAGGGGTGTTTTTTGTAGTCAACGCCAGTTTTAAGGGTGGAATTTCAGAGTTATTCTCCTCGCCTCAATCGGGGGATGAAATCAATTCCCTCCCCGAAACACTCACTCCGAGTGCTTAAATCCTGCCCACGGCGAGTTCCATTCCAAAATTCACCGTTTTCCCCTCAAAAGAAAATAAAGCTTCGGTAACACAAAGGAGAAAGATGTGAAGAGAGAGAGAGAGAGAGCGAAAGAGAGAGAGAGAGAGGGGAATTATCGGGCTTAGAGCGGCCTAAACTAGCGCTTTGCTTGTGGAGAATTTTAAAGATGGGGATGTTGTTGGCCGGGGGTGGAAAGTTCTGGAAAAGTCTAATGTTGTGTTGTTTGTTTCAGATACCGCAGAATGAGAATTAGAGATGCCTGTTACACGTCTCCGCAGTTACAGGTTTTCAATTTTGTTTTTAAGAAAAAAGAAAAGAAAAGAGTTTTTTTTCTGCACGATTTGGAATATTAAAAAAGCACCCAGTGCTCTGCTCGATGCTCACTTTGTTTTTATTGATTCTGCATAAGTGGTTTGCATACTTTTCTTTGTATTGCTCTTTGTATTTTCTCTGTTTACGGATGCTCACATTCCGACGTTCTGCGCCTCTGCCAATCGCAACAGTTTCCGCATAATCCGGAAAACTCATTCCCGATAAACATAGTTCGGGAGACGATCACTAGATGGTGTTGCTGCGCGGTGGCTCAGTTTTAATTCGGTCTCGATGTCATCGGCCAATCAAAAGCTCCGGAAATGAGCGTTTGCGACAAATACTCAACGGTCACCGTTCGATTTGAAAAAGCGTTCATCGGGAGCGCGTTCAGAAAGGATGCGGTCTGAACGTTCTTCGGTCGCCCTCAGGTGCTGGCCGAAAGCTCTCCCCTGACCTGAGACTGAGGGAAGACCGAGGCGTTCGCCGTTACTGCAGAGGTGCCAACGTTTGAGTTTGAGCGATCCTTTTATTTTTGCTAATAATATCAGGTCGAGTCATATGTTACTTCCGCTTTTGTCGACTCATTTTAACTTGCGTTTATTTATTCCATCTTTCTGGGGTTGTTAGAGTATCACTTTTGACATATACAGTGGTTAGACACAAAGAGAATATTCAGTAACTATTCAGTGACTCGAGCTAATATTTTTAGGGGAGTGGCGGAATTGGGAGAGAGTTGGAAAAAAACTGTTTGACTGAACTCTCTCCCATTCCCCATCGGACTAATTTAGATTTAATACTTTCATTCAAATTGGAATGATATGTAAATAGCATGCATTCCGTGCCTGAATCATTGAACGCCTTTCTTACGGCATTTATTATTATTTATCCGATTTCCGGTCCGGGAATTTGCAATTCCGGTCACCAACTTTTGTTTTTATATTCCGTCACCGGTTGAAGAACACATCCCCAGACGACGATGCTCTCGGGGTGCTCTTCATCCCCCTGCCGCACAATCCGGAGTTGCACGCATAATTCCATTACGGCACTCTCTCCCGAGTGTGCTTTTCTTTCCCGCTTCCACTGCAGGTCCGCAATTAAAATTCAAAACATGTTGAGGTTCGTTCGGTGCTTATGCAGATTGTAAAATCGATGACAGAGAAGAAACGCTGGAACGGACCAATGACAAAACGATTAATAATATTAATCTTATACCGATTCCTCTTTTGAACATCTGTATATGGAAATAACATTCATATTTGTCCTTCTTTATTTTTATTTCTCTCTTTTTAATTTAATTTTATTTTTGTTTTTTTCCTCTTTCCTTTATTTTTCTTTCTCCTTCTTGTTTTCTTATTAATAATCAAACCCTTGAAAATGAACAGAAGTTTGTATCTGTATTTATAACTCGTATTTTTATTCTAAAATTCTTTGGTCCCACTGATCATTGGAATGACTCAAGACTTTTCTCAAATCTCCATAATCATCATAAAATCAATGTCAAATTCAAACCTGACCGAATTATTCCACTCCCCACCCCCCCACCGCCCCCCATTTTCGGTGTTTCAACAACTTCCACATCTGATGAGTAAGCAAAGGGGGTGGAGGAGAGGGTGTGAAACTACGAACTGAAATGGCTTTCTCTCATCATTTGAAATTGCTGCAGGATTTGCTGAGGCACCGAAATTTCCATTTCCACCAAAAAGCTTATTGACAGCTCCAACGTCTTTTTCACAATGGCGGCCGAATCGTTTTGTCCTCACTTCGCTATTGTATCTCTCTTCGCCACTTGAAACGACGACTGGGGGGTGCAAACACCAAAGAAGGAAACGCGTGAACAAAGCCAAGTGGCGGGAGGAAACAGAAAAGACTATCTGTTCATCCCGGCGTGGTTCAGATAACCGCAGCGTGCGCCAACACCTCTTATCAGTTCCAACAGCACGGATTCTTGCAGTTTCTGCCGCGTAAATCCCGCCCCAGTCACGAAGGCAGAGCGCCCCCCGTCGCCCCAATGCCCCCGAGAACTCCGCCTCCGTAAGAAAGGCGTGCAATTATTAATTTTGAGGATGACATTTTCACCGCAGCGATTCTGAGTCTGCAGCGCGGATTTTTCTGTTCCTCTCCCTCTCCTCCTTAATTTTCGGTTTCTCGGCACTCACAAACTGAAAATGGGACGTCGAGGGCCGGGGTTTTGAGTGTGATCGATGTGAGCACAACCTGTGCGGGTGTGCACAGGCACACAACCCGTGCACTCTGGAAACGCGGATCAGAATCCGAACCGAACGCACTTTTATTTGGTTAATGAAAGGGTGAAGTTAAAGGTAATGTTGTCGGCGTGTCCGGCCATTTGGTCGTTACAAAATTGATATTAAAATGATGTCAAATTACTGTAATTTCCCCTCCCGTTCGCGACCGTTTCCCCTCCCATTTTAATTTTTTACAGCGTTGCCAATATTATGCGGAACCGCATCAATTATGAAAAAGATGAATGGGGATAACCTAAATTAGGAGATAATGTATTTTTCATTATGCGGGACATTTTCCGTTTTAATTTTGAAACCGGTTCTGCCGTCGCAAAATAAAAAAAAAAGAGAGGGGGGAACGACAGAAGACTTATCTCCGTGAAAAGTTGCCGCTCTAAGGTGTTTCTTCCCCCCCGAAAACTTTTCCGAGGATAAATTCAGCTTTTGAAAAATGAAAATAATGGCGGCGTTGATGATGATGATTTCGGCTCCCGAGTCGAAATCCCAGTTTTAATATTTCGCCGAGCGAAAATGGCGGATTTGATTTACAACTTTTGCTGTCGGGATAATGCAATCGTTACTTTTTTTCGTTCAGTTTCGACCGGAGGCGTTAATCGGTGTTTAAAGCAGGTTTTAATTTTGGGGAATGAATTCTTGATAAGGGGTTCATGACCTGAGAATGGGAAACCAACGGGGTACCAACGCCCCCTTCAGCAAAAAGGGAAAGAGAAATCCGGAAATGAAGCCCGAAGGCAAACAGAAAACGCTGCTGGAGGTCAGGTCAGCAGCAGCAGCACCGTTGCCGCTTCCACAGGCAAAGTCCGGGGTACGTCACACCGGAAATTAAGCTGCCCACCCTGCTTATCTTCCAACAGAAGTTGAAGCGTATGAATTTTAATACCGGGGAGCGATGGGGAGGGGAACACGAGCCGCGCTTTCAAAAGTTCTTTTCTCAACATTATAATTAGGTGATTTAAACCGGGGTGAAGACGCTCACTCGGAGTGGTTAATTACAGAACCATGACAGCAATTTGCTTTGTGTGCAACTTGCCCATCCTCTCGCACCAAGTGGGCCTCGTCTGGCAGGGAGGAAACGGATGGGACGATCTGGTTCGAGAGCAGATGGAGGAAAGCACCCTTCGACAGCGGTTGGGGGCTGGAAGAAGAGACTCTGCCGCTCAGATCACAAGCATAAGTCCGCCCACGGAAGCTCAAGAGACGTCGCCTCCCCAATCGGCAGCCGTATGTTTTTTATTTTGTTCTCTGCCACCCAGTTTCCCTTTTGAAAGTTCGGGGGCTTCCAAAATGGCAGTGTGATTACCCTCTAAAAAACCAAACACAATCTCATGACCATTTATTTAAAAAAGAAATTACTCTAAAATAGAAGTGAATCTAAAAATAAGGGAAATGAAATTAAAAGCAGAAGAAATAAATCTAAAAACGACAGAAACGAGTCTAAAAATTCATCCAACAAAAACCAATGGTAATGAACCCCTAATTCTTTATTAATAAACTCCACCCCCGGTCTCTCAGGGCTGCTCCCAAAGCAATAAACTTTTAGCGAACAGTCAAACTTTGGCCGAGAATCTCTCGAGGGGGGTTGAAAATCCATTTCGCCCTCTCAACCCACTCGAAAAAATATGCTTGGCTGTTAATTTAAAGACTTATCGCACCGGAAGGGGTGAGTACTTTGTTCGGGCTGGAATTACGAGAAAAAAGGAGGAAAAGAACGATACACAAATGTCTGTTGGGGAATTTCAATTTAAATTTAGTCCGATGCAGCAGTTAGTGCATATAGGGTGGAGTTGACGTCCTACAGGTGTTGATGGGTTCACCCCCTTTCCACCCACTCAAATGCTTCCTGCATTGAACAGCCATTTTGAAGCCCCGAATGAATGCGAGAGCGAATGTAATAAAGAACCGTAAAACCTCCCTTAGCAGCCCTCTCAGCGTAGGTTTCCACCCCCAACGTTTCAAGTTTATACGTGAAATAAATTGGATTTTATAGTTGAACTTAGTGAAATCAACAGGTCGTTCGTCGAAGGCGAAGTTCCCTGGCGCAGCTGACGGACATCCTTCGAGAATGGGGCGGCTCCACCACCAGGGCGAGTCTTCGCGGTAGCAAACAAGCCCAGCTCTGTCGGAGGGAGACCCTCGCCGACCTGGCCAAGAGTCTGCCTTGGGGGAAGAACACCGCCGTCACGGAAGCCTCCGTCAAGAAGCGCCGGGAGAGCGCCGCCGACTCCGGAGTCAAGAGCATTTCCATCAAAAGGCGAGACTCCTCCACAACGGCCATTTCCGACTTCCGCTCGGACATAGCCAAGCTGTGGGGATCTAAGAGGGAGTCGACTGTGGAGGACGGCGGCACCGTCGTGACTCGTCGGGAAAGCAGAGAGTCCAGGAAGAGCATAAAGGCCCGAAGGAATTCCAATGCGGATTCACGGAGGGGCTCGGGAGAATCGGGGCAGAGCCGCAGAGACAGCGTGGCGTCAGGGGCGGCTTCGACAGCGAAAGTCCCGAGACAGCATTCCTGTCGGCATCACAAGCGGAAAGCCTCCCGTGCGGAACTCGAATCCAAGTATTATAGGGATGAACAAAGGCCGAGCACTTCATCCACCGCAAGCGACTCCGCACCGGCGCATTTGACGACGGACATGAGCACCCAGGCTTTGCCACCCCCGACAATCATAACCAGCTCCGTCACCCCGCCTTCCCCATCCCCGAGCTCCATATCCCCCGTACATCCCCCCGTGACACCCCCTCCCGGTGAGAAGCCATCCCAGAGCGCCGCCACCAGCCCCGTGAGAACCACCCCTACCTCTCTCGTCTCTACCAGAAGAGATTCCACCACTCAGGTGTACCACAAAACCCGGAGGGACTCTCGCTCCCCCGACGGGAGGCCCAAGGACCCCAAGAAGTTCCCCAGACTGCCCCGACAGAGCACCGCCATCGACGAGTCCCTTCCGCCGTCTACATCCCGAAGGGAGAGTCAGCCCACGCTGTCGCCGAATCCTGCTGCCGATGATCCCTCGTCCAGAAAAGCCCGCCGCGACAGCCTGTCGCCGGACTCGGCAACCTGTGGGAGAAGCCGACGTGACTCCAAGACCCATCTATCACCAGATCGTTCCGCCGACAGAGATATATCTCCCGTCGGGCGGACACGTAGAGGTATTTACTGTAACGATCTGCAGCCTTCGACTGCTTCCGTGCTAATTGCGGGTCTTTTGCAGGTAAACTCCGCAGACAATCAACTTCAATTACTGGAGGGTACAAGATCACGGGAGCCACTCCGCCTCCCTCGAGATCCCCGGAAAGTTCGAGCACGTGCTCCTCGAGGGACCCCTCACCCTGCACCAGAGCCCCCCCACCCGCCCCTCCACCCGTACATGCACCCGCAATACGAAGACAGAGCACGACAGAGGAAATCCTTATCGCGAGGGGATTCCGAAGACAATCCACCACAGAGGAAATGATTAGGTAATCTCTAATTGTGAAAATGGACGCGGGATTATGGGGGCGCTTTACTCCGAGTTCTTCTTTCCCCCACCTTATTTAACTTCTCTATTGAGCAAACATTTCCGTTTTAGATGTCGAAACTTTCGAAGACAATCATCCAGATCGGACGAGTGCACCAGGATGAGAGGAAGAAGAGACTCCAGCGCACAAATAACCGACGGCACTTTCGCCACGATGACGGTCGAAACGTCCAGCACGTTCTTCGACATAAGCACACAGACAGGTCAGAGGTCATCTTCCCTCCCCTCCCCATGACCCGTCTCCCGCCCTCCGAGAACACCTCTACTCAGCCATCATCCCTGAAAGACCCGCGGGGGTTGGGGAGAAGACTTTGAAAAGATTTGAGTGGAGGCGTTCAAACAGTTCCACCCTTCGCGGAGCTTAGCGAAACCAGCGAGTTATAATTCTCTTTCAAAAGTTTCTTTCTTGCGAAAACTTTCTTTACGTCATGTATTTTATTAATTAATTTTTTTTCCTTTCTTTATTAAATTAAGAGTTTTTTGGGGAGAGCCCTCCGGCGGCGCAGTCCCAAAAGGAAGCGGAACTCAGCGAGAGGGGTTTGTTTAAAGAGGGCGAGGGGGGTTTGCGAGACACGAATTTGAGTGATAATGAAATTGTTTGCCGATTGATTTAAGGGATGAAAATTGTCGGTTTTGCGTAATGGTCGGCTGAGCAATTAGATCGGGGAGGTTTTCTTTCGCGCACCCCCTTTTGAACTAAAACAAAGAGCAGGCGTGGGGAGTTCTCTGATTTCACAACAGCTTCGTTCTGTCAGGGGTTGAAACTGATGCGGTTTCGAACGGGAAACACCAGACTGAGAGAAGAGAGCGAGTGGGGAGGCACGTGGCTGTTGCATCTCGAGGCCAAGGACAGTCGGGGGTGAGGGTGGAGGGCGAAGGGGTTGGGGTTTGGGTCGAGTTGAACTTAAAAGCAAATTTGACGAGGAGGCCATCGCCGATGTTATCCCTATGCAAACTTCTAATCGGTGATAAATTGGGGTCGATAAATCGCTTGTTGAATTAATTGGAGGGGGTGGGAAAATAAGAAAAATCCAAACGAGGGAAGAAAGAAGCAGAAAGAAAAAAAAGGTCGAGTTCTTATTAGTATTCATTTAATAGAACCGTAATGAAGCGGGCAATTTGTAAAGCTGTTGTTCCGAAAAAAGGGAGCGGAGGTCGTCGGTTTTCTTTTCCTTTCGATTCCCCCGACTTCCGATGGATGCTGTCCTGATTTTATCAGAGACCCACCTTTTCTCAAGACAAACATCCCCTTTTTCGTTTGTTCATTCCTGTTCGGAACATTCCCTCGAAACAACCCTTATTCATCATTTTTATTTTAGCCGTTAGAGACTTTCAAAGTTACGCTTTACATATTTACATTATTACTTTACGTGCATATTGTGTTACTTTGTTTACCCTCGGTCAGTAAATCCTTATTTTATTTTTTATTGTATTTTAGTAATTTTTATTGGATTTTATTTTTTATTTTAGCCTATTAACTGTGGTAGTTCGTTTATACAATATACTTTTATTATTTCGGTCATAAGATATAACCTTTATATTTATTTTGTACAGTAATCTACTTTTTACAGTATATCTTTATTAGTTTTTCTTTTCAGTTCGTTTGTTACAGTTTGTACAGTACCTCATTATTTGGTTTACACTGTATCCTCTTATGCTTAAGTTCATTTCCCTATGAACGCCCGTCACACCAAACTTTGTTTTCGACCTCAGGCTCAATCCTCCCCTTTTTTCTTACCCTCTCCCTCAGCTTGCTGTTCGTCCAGTTTGGACAGATTGCTGAATAATTCGTAGGGTTAAATAAACTATGAACGCTAATTAAGGATTAGCTGATGTTGATTAGGTGTCGCCAGATGTAAGAATGAGAAGGATGGCAAACCCTCCGAGAGGGGAGACGACGGCTCTCGTCAGCAATGTCGAAGAGCAGAAGATACTCGCCCAGACACGTGCGAGGCTAAGTCACCGCCTTCTCATCTCCTCGCGTAGGTTTCATTGATTCCACCCAATGGCTCTCCAGCAAATGGGGCATGGAAAAAGAGAGAATTTCCCGACCCCTGTCGGAAAGGAAAGGTGATTGTGCGTCGAGACTCGAAAGTGCACACCCGCCCCCGAAAACGGAGTCCTTCGGCCGCGGCGCCGCTCCCGCCTCGCGCCGGACTCCCCTTCAGGAGGCGACTGTTTGTTGGAAAAGTGCTTTTCATCGTTGGAGTTTTCTCCAGTGGTTTCGTACAGACGCAACGTAGAGTTGGCCATTTTATATGAGGACACAACACTCTGTGACTTTCGGGAGAATTTCGATGGGCGATCGGACCCATTGACAGTTTGAACATTTTCCGCGACATGTCGAAAAAGAGGACCAAATCTGAGGGGGAATTTATTTGAAACTCGACGAGAGGGCGTTTGTAAGTGATTCGAAATTGTGTTTTACGTTTCCTTTTGTCGAAGTAGGGTTATCATCGAACAGTTGGTGATTTTCCTGTCGGCGACAGTTCCAATAATGGTTGTTCCTCTGTCAGGGGTTGTTTCTGTGTCCACCTGTATGAATATGTGCGGTCAGTGCGATGTTAGTTCGAAAGTGCTGTAGTGGAGGGCTGTGAGTTCGTAGGTATCGAGTGAGGGCGGATTTCGAACCCTCAACCTTTTATTTTCCTTTTACTCGGGTTGACGTCGACGTGTCTGATGCTGTTGGGTCAGTGGGTCACTCAGCAGCTGGTTTCTCATTTCCTGTCGCAAACGTCATTCCTTGAATCTCTCCAACAGAACTGCTGTCATGTATCAATCTGAACTGCTTTCGAGTCGAAGATTCGATGGCTTTCTTTGAGCGAGTGTAACTCCTCTGAATCAGTTAGGTTTTTCCCGATGTTCATTTTTTGGTTCAGTGATCTGTGACTGATATATTAGAAGTTTCACACGAGGTTTTCTTCCTTCCGACAGCCGCGTAGATCGATTTTTATTTGGTGATTCAGAGGCATCAGTGTGTGGAAAGTATTTTTTTTTCTTGGGGTTTTTTGCTTGTTTTGGTTGAGCTCGTCCCAAATGAAATAAAAAGTAATTTCGGTTTTCTCAAACGAGTGAACGCCTCCGGGAGAGTTTTCTTTGTGAAAATTCCCGAAACCCCGAAACATCGGAAGTTTTTGACTTCCGGAAAAGGCGTCTGACAGTTCTGTTTTCATTTACACGTGTCAGCCTCCCAGCAAAAAACAGAAACTTCACTTAAATATTTAAAATTTAACGTTTGGCCCGGGGCGGTTAGAACATTTCATCAGAAAACATTCAAAAAATAATTCTAATGAAAATAACTGTCGGGGAATTTCATCTTACCATATTCTCACCCCCTCCGCCATTTCTTCTCTCCCTCAGAGCCCTCCCTTCTCTACGACAACAACCACTACCACGAAGAATGCCTCCGATGCAACTCCTGCGGCCTCAACCTGACCGGGCCCAACCAGAAGAGAGCGCGCCGTTTCAAGAATCACATCCTTTGCGACCTGCACTTCGCTGACGTGGCTCTTATGGAGTGCTCGGATTTCATGCAGCAGCTGCGGTCTTTCAAGCCACAGAGTCTGGGCTGCGCTGTCGCCAGGAGGAAGTCCTCGACGACCCTCATCTTCCCTCTGCCGCCTCAGGCCTGTTCCGGTGAGTTCCGCTGTCGGTAAGAACCGGCCGAACGCTTTCTTTCAGCTCGACCGCGACAGCATCGGCTCCTGTCTGCTCACTCTAAGATTGAACACCAAGCTTGCGTTGGATGTTTGGTGTTCTACCTTACAGTGAGCAGATGGCGGTCCTCCTACGGGACTCTCCTCGCCAGGTGATCAGTTTTTGAATCATCCCGAACGGTTCTCCCAGTGCTTAATTTCGCCTGTCTTCCTCAGATGAGTTCTGCGAAGAGTTTCCTCATAATTTGATCCCGACACCCGGATACTGGATCGAATGCTCGAGACAGAAGATCAACACGGACACGATATGGGACGAGAGCGAATCGGAGCGGGAAGTGCACGAGGAGGACGAGGAGGGAGAAGAAACGGACTCGGGCATACCGGAGAAGAGCAACAAAAGCGAGGAGAAGGAAGAAGAAGGTGAGTCGTAATTGCCTCACCTCTCTCCATCTGTCTCACCCAATGATCCTTCCAGGCACGCGAGATAGAGGCTTCGACAGGTCCCGCAACCACGAGCAGTGCTTGCTGGAAGACGACGAGGAGGACGACAGCACCCCTCCGAAGAAGAAAACCTCCATCGAGGAGCAGTGGGAAAGGAACCAGGGTTTCGAGCTCACGTCGGTCGAGCAGGAGACCTACGAGAAGTACTTCTACGGGACGGAACACTGGAACTACTTCACCAATGACGAGGACCTCGGCCCGGTCATTCTCAGCATCAAACAGGAAACGATAAACGGAAGAGACCAGTTCCGGTGAGTGGCGGGAAGTGGGTGGGCACCGGGGCAAAGGAAGTGATGCACGTCTCCTTTCCAGGATCCTCGTGAGGGCCATCAGCTACACCATCCACGGCCTCATCCCGGCGTCGTGCGTGTTCGCGGACAGATACAACAGGGAGGAGGTGGTGCGGTCCCTGGGGAAGGAGGTCAACATAAATCCGCCTTTGACCCTCGGTCAGCTTCCCGACACCCCCGAGGAGCTGCTCAAGCTCGATCAGGTAATGAGGGTTGGCAGCACTGATCCTTCCGTCCAGGTCGTCCCGTAATTTATCAGCTTAATCTCGGCGTCATAAATCCGGATAAACCGAGGCGGGAGGGGGCGAACTCAATCAATATGTCTTAGCCTCGCTTCAACGAAAGGGTTGTCTGCTCTTCACTAACGAAGTTTGATTGATTGCAGGTTTTTATCAAATCCGAGCTTAAGGTCGGCGTCATCTACGTGAAGGAGGGACAGTACACGGAGGAGGTGATTCTCGACAACAACGAGACCAGCCCACTTTTCGAGGGATTTCTGCAAATCCTCGGGGACAAAGTCAGACTGAAAGGTTCGTGCATTTAATTAATCAACTGCTCCCATTCGATTATTAGGGCGAGTGATTCCGCTGAGGCTAAGTGGATTACCTTAACTGTATACATTTTAATGTTATTAAGTGTTAATGAGTTAAATTGTTTATTAATTATTGTGTTATTTATTATTTATTTATTTGTATTTTTCAGTTTATATTGCCTGGAATGCTCTTTTCATGAGTTTCAGAAGCACAAAAACAATTACATGATAAATAAAAAGTGTAAATAGATGTTTAATAAAATTAAATTAAAATAGGAAAATAAAATAAACACACAAAAATATAAAACAAATATAATAATAAATAAAAAATTTAATTTTTAATCTTCCGTTGATACAAAATTAAATAACAGAGAGACATATATTATAAATAATATCTAAAAATAATTTGCGTCCAAAATGTCTTCCTTTCAGGATTCGACAAATACAAGGGCGGCCTGGACACAGTTCACGACCTGACTGGCCTCTACTCCGTCTACACCAACTGGAGGTCCATCGAAATCATGTTCCACGTGTCGACGCACCTCCCCTACGAGAAGCACGACCCCCAAAAGCTCCAGAGGAAGCGCCACATCGGGAACGACATAGTCTGCGTGGTGTTCCTCGAGGCGGACAACACCTCCTTCTCGCCCAGCTGCATCAAAAGCCATTTCCTCCACACGTTCATTCTGATAAGGACTTCGCCCAAAATCAAAAGAAAGCCCACCCGCTACGAAGTGAGTGTCGTGACTCGGGACGAGGTGGGAGCTTTCAAGCCGTACCTGTGGGAACAGAGTGTGTTCGACAAGGGACCCATGTTTCGGGAGTGGTTGCTCACGAAAATCGTAAACGGCGAGCGGGCGAGTTACTCCGCGCCCAAGTTCGCCCGCATGCAGGAGAGGACGAGGAGCCAAATGCTGGAGGACATCGTCGCCAATTTGGCCAACCACGCGGAGACCGGCCAGATCCCAAAGCCTTACAGGTGGGTGAGGGGCGGTGGGGGCGAAAGGGGGCGAGTCATGACTGTCTTTTTGCAGGAGGGGCTCCTGGAGACCCATCGGCCATATGCGCCCGAGCAGTCCGCTGCTGGACTCCGTGCGGGACAACTTCGAGGACTACGACTCTCTGGCGAAAGACTTCACCAGGGTGTTTCTGAACTGCGAGAGCAACATCTCGGTCAACGCGAACCTGTTCGACGTGACCTTCTTAGTGGGACAGTCAAAGCAGAAGGCGAAGTTTATTGGGGTCCGAGCCATTTTGGGAGTTCGAAGCCGGTGAGTCACACGGTGGCGAAAGTCCACCGCCGTTACCCTCAGAGACTATTCCACAGTTGGCATCTGTTTCAGAGTGTTCCAAGAAATGCTGTACGGAATTCAGACTGGTTTTGGATCACCACAAGTGCCAGTTGCCGAGCTGTTGGCTCGCGCCGTTCCGACGTTGCACTCCCCTCAGAAAGCAAAAAGCAGCAACTTTCTACAAGTACCGGATATCGAATCTCCGAGGTGAGCTGTCGCCGCAGAGATTCTGTCGCGCCTCATGCAACGCTAAACCTATTCCCTCTTTCCAGACCGAAAAGTGTTCCCAGTTCTCCGATGGTGAAGAGAGCCTTCTCCAGACTGGGAACGATCACGGCCGGTTGGGGAAGATCCATCAGGAAACAGCACTCTCAGCTGTCGGCGGAGGACAAGAAAAAGTGGTCTTCGTCTCAGGACTGTTCCAGTAAGGATCTTCGGGGGGGGTTTAGCTTCCGTTTCGATCTTCCATTCACGCGTTTTTCTTCCAGATAAAGAAAACAAAGAGAAGGAGAAGGAGAAGAGCAACATTCCCCAGTTGGCTGTGCCTAGATTATCGGTTTGCGCAGACGCTCAGAAAGTGGACCGCGCCAAACTTGCACAAACAGAGGTGATTTCCCACTCGCTTGCATTTATTTACTCTATGTCTCGTACTTACTTCCGTCCTGCTCTTCCAGTTTACAATAATAGAATTCGATCCGGACACGTTCAGAACGCTGCTGGATTATCTTCATACGGGATCCTGTCCCCTGACTTGCACCAACATCCCCGGTCTGATCTGCGCTGCTGAACACTACGATCTGCCCGAACTCCTCCAGGCCTGCTTTCACCATGCCAAACAGTTCCTGCGAATAGACGTGGTCAGTAACTGTCCGCGGAAATCCCTCAATGATGTCCCCCCAGAATACTCACCCTTTCGTCTTCCAGGTGTGCTCCATGCTCTGCTCCCTGGAGAACTACTACTGGAGGTATACTTCCGCTTCTGAGCTGGTGAATATGATTCTGGCGTTTGTCGAAAGCCGCGCCCACCAGCTGTTCCAGACTTCTGACTTCCTCACACTGAGCGAGTCAATGGTGAGTTCCTGGTGCAGACCCAATCCATGGCCGCGGACTAACCGGTTGTTACTTGCAGGTGCAAATGGTGATGTGCCGAAATTTAGAAGTGCCTGAAGTGAGGAAGTTTGAGGCCATGTTGGCGTGGGCGAAAAACAAAATCAAAACGAAAACCTCGACCAAAGTGGACGCCAGACTGGAGTTCAAATGCATAATGGAAAGGCTGGCCAGGGATCTAAAACTGTACCGCATATCGCCTCACGAACTCATCAGGGTGCGTTCAGTTCGTGTTCAGCAGTCTTGTGTTTCCCCGTCCAGTTCAGCTCATCCGTTTGCGTCCACAGGTCGTACTTCCGAGCAAGGCGATCAAAAACGAGAGAATCCTGGAAACGCTAATGTTCCAAGCCAACTCGGGGATGTACAGAATCCAGGACAGTTACATAATCGAGTGCCAGCAGCGACTGCAGAAGCAGGAGAGCAAGATGTCGGAGTGGGAAAGCTTCGATTACGGATTCTAATATGGCGGTCACTCACAAAGTGCCTGAGAGAATGCACTTTCTGCTGAGTTTCTCATTTCGAGTGCCAAATAGAACAGCCGACATTTCTTTTCACCGAATTCTGCACCTTTTCTGCTGTCTTCTGCTTTGGGCGAAAAGTTGAAATGACGACAGCGGAAAAACTGCTGCTTCCTGCTGTTTCTTCTGCTTTTTCTTAAACTGAAAAGAAAGACAGAATGGAGGAATCCTTGTTTTTGAGGTAATGTAGAAAAGATAATTCCACTACCATTTTGAGAAAAAGAAAAACCTTGTGACGTTGCATCGCATGGTTTTTCTTTTCAAAGGCCGATAATAAGAAAAAGACAAAATGGCGGAAGTCTCTGGAACAGGGATGTCAAACTCAAAAACTAAATTGGCCAAAGATAAAAAAATCTTTAAAAGTAAATTGTTAACGTTCTCACCCTCGACATCTCAACTTCTGCATTTCGGGAGGAATTTTACTGGACACAAAAACGTACATCTCGGCCCGTGAGTTTGACACCCCTGGTTTGGAGAATTTTTCTAAAAAAATCCCTTATGGGGTGATGGTAAAACAGTGTCAGATAATCTGGGGTAAAATTTGATGAGCCATAGCTGCTGTCCTTTTGCTTAAACTGAGTGCTGAATCAAATCGGGCGGGCATTGACGGATTATTACAAAATTGTCAAACGTTTCGTCTCAATTCAAACAAAATTATAATTATTTTCAATTACAAATCAGGTATGATAAAAAGACAGAACACTAATAATCAGCAAAAAGGGAGTGCTGAGAAAGAGGAAGTATTTGATGTCTATGGCCATATTCTGACACACTCACAACAAATATATATATTAAATACTATAAATGTGTAATTATCGTGGAATATTAACATTGAAAAACGTTGCAGAAATTTATTTGTATATCAGTGTTGAATATTGTGAATATAAAAGAGAAGAAATTACTTCAGTTATATAAGTATGTATGTATGTATGTCACGTTATTATATATAAAATAAACCTATTGGGGAAGAGAGCTTTTGGCTAAGTGATCGTACCGTTAACTCCAATGCTTTTCTGAGAGGGATTTTCATTTAAGGAACCGTTCTAAAGGCCGAATTCCATTTGATCGGTAACGAGTTTCGAGTCTCGAATGAGCGGAAATAGATTTGGATGTCGAAGGTTTTCGATTTGGTAATAAAAACGTTCGTTGCCAATAAATTAAGCACAAAAATTCTCCATATAAACAATGTATATGTTATCGATGTTTTAAGCCTATAAAATTCGTTTTTATTCAGAAATATAATTTTATAATCAGTATATCGGAAAACTGAGATTGTGATTATTATATCGATTTGTTTCTCAAATTAATAATTTTATTCCTCGTTTTTAACTATAGATTGTTGATTATTTGTCCTTTTGATGTTAATAATTGGTCGTTTGTGTACATATGAATATATAAATACAAAATTCGAGAGTTGAGGTCGATGACATCGTTGTTGTCACCGTTTTAAAATTATGATTCTTATTAGTACTAAAAGGTGTGTTACCGTTCATTATAATGTCGGGAATATTATTTCTGACTTTCGCGAGCTCTTTCGAGGGCCGTTGAATTTTAAGTAAGAAAAAAATACGCAGAACCTGTTTTCACAGGAAAATGAAAAAGACAATCGGATCGAACGTGTCCTCTTGACTTCCTTTTTGTCAAGAGAGTAATTGATAGATAAGTTTCTCTTGTTTTCGCACATTTCTAGCCTAAGTGCCTTGTATTCTTCAATCATGTCTCTTCGTTCCGAATTTTCTTTCAGTTTTCACCAGTCTGTTCGGTTATCAGGTTTTAATTCACTTTTATTCGGTTTTAAGTATTTTATTTACGGTTACGTTCTAATATTGGGATTTATTGACGAAAATTATAACATTCCGAAAAATGGTTGTGAAACTGCGAAAATAACAACTCTGATGAATACAAAACGTTGTAGACAAAATAAAGACACAATGCATTATTTGCAAACCACATGAAACGTAACAACAGAATGGAAAACTCCAAAAGGCCCCGGATATTTAATTAACGGTCGAAATTGCCAAATCGGTGTTCACAAATTGGATGGGTAATTATTGAAAGGTTGGAGATTGTCCCGAGTACGATCACATTTCCAAAAAGCCGAAAATAAACTTATAATTAATCTCTCTCGCCTTTGCCGTTTATTAATGGCAAAAACTAAGTGTCTTAACGTTTAAATGTAAAAAAATATATATGATACTTGTCTGTAAAATTATATACAAAGAATATTGAACATTTTTTACTGTCTTCTATTTGTAGAGTATAAATGGTTTTATGATTTAAAAAAAAAAAAACAACGTGCAAGCGTTATAAATTTTCTTCATTTTCTGTGATTCTATAGTTATTTATTGTTAAACATCACCATCCTTATATTTTATTAAAGAGGGACGAAATTAAGAGTTTACAAATGTTTTTATTTTTCAATTCTTTCCTTCTCAGATATTTTCATTCTTAAAAGATTCATTTTCATTCAGCCTCTTTCTAGCCTAACTTATTGAATTCGTAATCACTCGAAAATAAATCCGAAACCAAAGTATTTTTTTACTTAAAAAAGGAAAATCACGGTTTAGTCTGATGATTATTTAAATTTTTCACCCAATTTCAGTTATAAAATCAGAAATAAAAGCGAGCGTTTTTAAAACGGAATGACCAACTTAATTTCAAGGTTGGTACTAGTCAATGACGTCACTATTTTCCTCCACCGCCTGCTGTTAAAATATCTCCTCCTCGACTTTTTTCATCACAACCTCATGCTCAGGAATTTAAGCTCCGTTTCATCGCTCGTTATTTTCATTACAATTAGGTCGGCAATTAGAGCTGTTAACCAACTTAAGAGCCGGCGATTAGTTTGCGATCTTAATTCTCATAATAACAACAATATTTGCAGAAATTATAAGCAACTGTCGCCATATTGAAAAGTACCTAAACGTTTTCCTAAAAAGACGTTACGAGCAATGAGAAGTTAATGGATTTCTCTGACTTCTTAGATTATGTGTGCCTTATTGCGTCACTATTATTGCGTTCTGGACAAATTAATGAAAACAAGCCGTGAAATAAAATGGTTGAAGTGTGTTTACTAGTTTTTTAAAGATAAAACAGTATTTTCTGCAGTTTTTAGAAATAGTAGGTGCGATATTTCGGGACTTAATTTAACTTTGAGCAGAGGAAACCAGGTTTAAAGAAAACCGATGGGTCGAATGAAATTAGTCCTTAAAATTACTCCTTTGAGCACGAATTTGTCTCTTACGAATTTGTTTTTTCATTGATAAAAACTAGTCGCTTTTCTTTAGACCGTTCCATTGATTATTAGCGCTTTTATCAATTTACGTAGCCGTAGGTTGATATTTTTTTTTATTTTCTACTAAAAACTATTATGAGGTAATCAAAACAATAAAAGGTGCGCCATTTTGATTTTTATTTTGAATGTGCTTATGGCTGTAATTTTAATCTATAAAAATTATATTACATTGAAATGACCCTTGTAAAAAATCGTCCTTTTTCCTGGCAACCCAAGAAGTATTAAATTAACACGAATCTTTTATTTTCGCCACCATTTGAGTCTTTTTAGGCCCCGTTCAGTGGCACACGATTCGCTTTAGTCGTAAAAGCTGTACGTAATTTTTTTTTTCTTTGCATTTTCAGTTGAGATTTCATTCTTAACGGTGAATCAGAAGTTCCAAACGACATCAGTACAACATGACGACCAACATGACCGTAGCGGAAAATGATGAGAATGAGGTTTTAGATTTTGAAAAAATTTGTAGGTTATGCCTTTTGGAGAAAACGTCAATGTTAAAAATATTCGCGAAAAAGAAAAGAAATAACACAACGCCATTGCCAATCCGAATTATGAGTATTGCCTCTTTGGAGGTGAGTTGGACTGAATTCCATTTCAGGTTCAAATATTTGCTGAATGAGCTTTACTTAAGATAAGATACTAAGATTAAAGCAAATTACAAGTCAGGACTTTGCTGTGTTTCATAATTTTAAAATCAATGCTTTCTTTATAAAATAAATTTTTTTGAGTAGAGAAACAGTATTGTTGAGTGTAATACTTAAATTTTAAGTATAAATTCAATTTCAATATGAAATAATAAAGGGTTTTATTAGGTGTACCAGGGTGATGGTCTTCCTTCGAAAATTTGTCCAAAGTGCTTGTGGAATGTGAACCAGGCATATACTTTTAGAGAACAGTGTGATGCTGCTAATACAAGACTTCAAAAGTATTTGCATAGGCTGAAAACATTGAACAATTCAACTGGTGCTCAAACACATGACAGCATTGAGGTATTTATTTATTTTTATGTCGAAGCTTTTAAATAGATTTGTCCATTCAGAACTGTTTAATTCTGTAATTTAATAAAATATAAATATAATGTGTAAATAAAATGTAAATAAATGATTGGTGCTCATTACAAATGCTTCAAAGTAGTAAAACTGTTTTATGTATTTTTTTATTTATTATGTATACTTAATGTGTATGTATTATTTTGTCAACAGTGTGAAAGTCAGGAAGCGATTCCTCTCGAGTATTTAGACGAGCAGATCACAATCTCAGAGCAGCCAACGGGAAGTGTTGAAATAAAAAATGAAGAACCAACCGACATAAAATCGGAGCCGGACACCAGCTACGATCAGCAAACGGTCATAGAAGGAGAGAACAGTCCGGACAGAGACAACGACGAGGAAGACGATAAGCCCATCAGCGAGCTGATAAACTACAACAGGGGAGGCAGCGACAATATCAGCCCGAACAGAACTGCTGACGTGGAGAAAGGAGCATTTAGTAAGGATGAAATTGAGGAGCCCTCAGGTATTGATTTTCACCCGATTGTATTCATCTCTGAAACTTATTGTTACAACTGTTAATCTGTTATTTCCAGACGAAACCAAACCAAAAGTCGAAATCCTTCAGACACCAAAACCCACCAGAAGATTTTTCCAGAGCAATGAATACACCAGAGATCCAACTTATAACCATAAAAAATTCTTTCTCGTTGGATCGGAATACAATAAGAAAAAAACAAAATCGACTCAAGTAAGTGTTTGACGTGTTTTATTATTTTTATTACTTCCTTGTAAATATTTATTTGTTCGGGTGGGATTCCAGGAAAAAACTCCAAAGATAAAATTAGTCAAAACCCAAAACCTAAAAATAAATGGAGAAACCTGGGAGAGCTTATTCGAGTTGAAGCCGAGGAGGAAGTACGCGCCGAGAGAAAAAAATCTAATCAGCAATAATTCGAATCCGATAATCGAGCAGGACGGGTCCAAGTCGAAGTTCCGCGCGTGCACGCACTGCGGGAAGGTCGTCCTGGGCAAGAACATGGGAATCCACGTGAAGATCCACGTGGGGAACAGGAGCCACCTCTGCGACATCTGCGGAAAGTCCTTCCTCTACAAGAAGACTTTGGAGACGCACAAACGCGTCCACTCGGGGGAGAGGCCCTGCGTCTGCAAGATTTGCGGGAAGACATTCAGGTGGGGATACACTCGGATGGAGGTCGACCAAAAGGAGACGATGAGTGCGATCTCATTGTGAATCTTTCCAGATCGAGTTCAAGGCTTAGCGACCACATGTCCACGCACACCGGAAGGAAACCTTTCATATGCGAGATTTGCGCGGTCGCCTTTAGAATCAAAGGTCACTTGAAGAAGCATCTCAGAGTTCACTCTGGAGAAAAGCCATATATTTGTTCGTTTTGCGAGAAAGCATTTTCAGGTATTGATCCTTTCTCTCCGACATATTTGTTCCGAAGAAAACCCTCTTTGGAGCACTTTACAAGAAATGTTATATCTCTCACCTCATGAGAATTCATTCTCATAAATGTTGTAATGTCAAAATACAATATATACATATCAGTGATGCCCAACGTACGGCCCGTGAAGGTGTTGCATGTGGCCCGTGCGTTATTTAATTTCTATTACATTTATTTTTTTACTTTCGAGTCATTAATTTCATTTTTATACGTTATAACATTAAAACATTTCAGTATTAAAATTGTGTAAAAATTACAATACCGATAAAAAATCTGTATGATTCACTCAGAAATTTGTAAATTATGTATTTTGGGTTGTATTTTGTAACAGTGTCTCAGTGTAATTGTATAATTTACTCCCCAATGCTTTTGTGCGAAATAGGGAAAATATTTTTTTTTCGATTGGGCCGTCTGTGACCACATTGGTTTCAACTTTTTCGTCTTCTTTTTTGCTGTTCCATTTCTTTTCTCTTCTTCCAGTATTCTCTCATCTTCCTAAGTTCCTCCTTTCTTTTTTCTGTCCATTTCGTTCCTGTTTTCATTTTGGCTTTTTCCTGCAACCTGTTGCTTTCTATTTTCTTCGTCTTCGGTGTCTCGTCTTTGTATATCTTCTGTTGGACCCACTGTTGATGAAAGGTTGGGCATCACTGATATATATGTTGCAGGCAAAGTATGAAATATCAAAGATTTAGTCATTGTATAGAATGACGAGTATCGTTAGCCAAAGTGTAGAATAACACAACAGAAATCTTTATTGATAGTTATTTAAATCAATTATTAGATAATTATTTAAATGTATTTTAAAGCAGAATATGAAATAAAGCATATGATGTTCATACAAACAGAACAACTGAGATTGTAATCACACTTAGAATTGTACTGTTCTTTCGCACAAAATTCACATATTTTGACACTTTGCTCTTGCATTTTCGTATTTGAAAAATTTGTCAATAATTAGTAATTACATACTTTGCCTGTAATATATATACTTAGGTAGATTTTATTTGATTTACTTGTTGCTGACATTTTGTTTGTTTTAAAGACGCGTGGAACATGAAATGTCACCTCCGCATCCACACCGGTGAGAAACCCCCGCACAGCTGTCCCGTGTGCGGTCAGTGCTTCCTCCGGCGGAACAAAATGGAGGAGCACTGCAAGACGACCCACGGGGAGGAGTACGTCCTCCCCAGGAAGCAGAACATAGTCCAGCACCTGAAGAACGACCTCGTCGAGCAGAACGAGGAGCTGAGGCAGATCGCGGAGAGGGAGCGGGAGGAGCTCATGCGCCAGGAGGCGGAGAGGCAGCTCCTGCACTCCCACCTGGAGAGCCAGCGCCAGGAACTGGCGGACCGCTACTCGGAATCTCACCTCCCGATCTCCGTTCCCATGCCCATACCAGTACCTGTTCCCGCGTTCCCGGGAAACATCCCGAGCATCTTCGGGATGCAGTAACCCCACCAGATTCCGCAACCGACCACATTTAGAAAAATAATATTTTTTTACGCGGAAGTTTAAAATGAAAAAAAAAAAACATTTTTTTAAATCTGTTTTAAAACCAAATAAACCATTTACATAGGATAACTCTCGCTTAAGAATCTCGCTTTCACCAAGAAAGTTTATAAAATGGACCAGTAATTAATTTTATAATATGTAATTGTTTAAATTGATAAATCAGGGAGTACAAAAGTTAGTTTAAAAATAAGAACGACGAACAAAATGCCATGAATTTCTAATCGGTTTTGTCACAGAAAATAGAGGAGTCATTGAAATAATTGCACGTGAAGAAAACACGAAATAGTTTTTATAATAAAACGTTTCAATTCATACATAAATTGTATTAATATTTTTTTTTTTGTCAAGTTTGCAATGGGAATTTTTCAGCGAATGTATGTCCGTATAAAAAAATAAGTCGATCAAAAATTTCTTTTTTTATGTATGTGGTTATTGCCGTTTATATACCAATTTATATAAATAGTTTATATACAGTCTCTTGAGTATATATATATATGATACAATACCGAATGAAAACATTCGAATTAATGTTTGTAAATAAGCGCCAAAAACATGAGTCGGACAACAAATTTTTAGATTATTTTTAGGCATTTAAGGTCATCTCGAAATGAAAAATGTCGTTTTGAATTTAATTTAAAAATATGTTTATAACTCGCAATTATAACTTCTTATATTTATACTCGGCTTTTTTTTGTTTCAGATCCTGATTCATTTGGTAGAGCTTAAAACAAAGTTTTCAGTCCTTCATTAAAAACTATAACGGCCATATTTAGTTATAATTACAATTATATATATGGGTGATTCCACGTGAAAGGGGTCGGTGGCCACAGGTCGACCCCCTCCGATTTTCTTCAAATTTTACAGGTTTGTACCTTAGTGCCTTGGATGAAAAACCCCCAAATTTCAGTTCGATATCTCCATCCGTTCCGGAGATATCGCCATTTGAACAAAAAATGACGCGTTCCATTTTCGGCGTCCGACTCGAAAATCGACAACTTTGCACTCCCGTCCTGCGGAACCTATCCAGGCCACAAAAATGAGCTTTTGCATAGTGACAGAGCTTTACATGCTCTTTCGAATGGCATGTGTTTCAACTTTTTAGGTCTTATGGTTGCTGAGCTACAGCGCCTCGAAAACAGGTCTGAAAATTGGGCGCCAAAAAAATTTTTAATTTTCAACGCCCCGTAACTTTTTTTTGCATTGACCGATTTCAGCCAAATTATGCACGGCGACAGTGCATCACTAGAGCTTCAAAATGAGCCATGTTGGACATTCCTAGCATCACCTCACCGGGAGTCATGGGAGTGCAAAGTGGTCGGGAAACGCCATTTTAGCGATTTTTGACCAACTTTGAGGCCAAATAGCAAAATAGTGTCATCTCAGATTTCGTTCTAACTTTGCTCGTTGAAAGGGCATATCTTAAGCTTTCGAACGCACCCGTTTCGATTTTAGAGAAACCACTCTGAGGGGGTGAAATCGCCCCCCCAATGTACCCATGTCAACGGCGGCCACCAACTGCATTTGCCCCCTCATGGAAACCTCAAATGCTTCCGATTTCGTTCAAATTGTACCTGAACAATGTGTGAAGCAATCGTTAGCGACGTACCAAATTTCAATTGAAAATCTCTTTCCGTTCGTCCGCTATTCCTAAAGTAATTTTTTGCATCCACGCGGCCGCCCAAAAGGTGACATATTTTCTTTGCGGCCAAATATCTCGGATGTGTATTCTTGCACATTCTTCTAATTTGGTGTGTGAATAGAGCATATTTCAAGCTTTCCATGGAATATAGTTTCATTTTAGAGCAACTACTCTAAGGGGGTCAAATTGACCTCTGAATATGGTGCAGGGGTTTGTGCCCACGAGCTCCCATCGGGTTTCCGCACTTGTATCTTAGAAGTACCATCTAGGATTTGATTCTAATTTCGTATAATGATAGAGTAAACACTAAGCTTTCAAAATCACTAGGTTTTAACTTAGAGAAACGTTTTTAAATGTGCGAAGTTTGCCCTAGAAGGCAGAAGCAGTAGCGGCTACCCGGGCTTCATATTTCTTTGCAGTCGAATATCTCAGGAGTATATGCCGTGATCTCTTTCTAATTTAGTTCATGGATAGAACATACTTCAAGCTTTCCATAGAATATAGTTTCATTTTAGAGCAACTTTTCTAAGTAGGTCAAATTGGCCCCTGAATGTGGTGCAAGAGGATGTACCCACTAGCCCCCATCCTGTTCCCATCCATATATCTCAGAAGTATCATCTGGGATTTGCTTCTAATTTCGTATAGTGATAGTGTAAACATTAAGCTTTCAGAATCATTAGGTTTTATCTTAGAGAAACGTTTCTAAGTGGGCCAAAAATTTCCCAAAAAATTTAAAACTTAACAACTCTTAAAACTCCCATATTTTTGTACTTATGGTTGCATAACCAAATTTGTAGGCGTGTAGGGGAATTTAGAAAATGAATAATTTACGGAAAACATGTAAAAATGAGGGCACAAATCGCCAGAATCATATACAAAGAAGGTGCACAAACGAAATCGGAAGCTTTCGAGGTGTCCATGATGGGTTCAGTGCAGTCGGTGGCTGCCATTGACACGGCAACTTTGGGGGTCGATTTCACCCCCTCAGAGTGGTTTCTCTAAAATCGAAACGGGTGCGTTCGAAAGCTTAAGATATGCCCTTTCAATGAGCAAAGTTAGAACGAAATCTGAGATGACACTATTTTGCTATTTGGCCTGAAAGTTGGTCAAAAATCGCTAAAATGGCGTTTCCCGACCACTTTGCACTCTCATGGCTCCCGATGAGGTGATGCTAGGAATGTGCAACATGGCTCATTTACAAGCTCTAGTGATGCACTGTCGCTATGCATAATTTGGCCGAAATCAGTCAATGCAAAAAAAAGTTATGGAGCGTTGAAAATTGAAAATTTTTTTGGCGCCCAATTTTCAGACCTGTTTTCAGGGCGCTGTAGCTCAGCAACCATAAGACCTAAAAAGTTGAAACACATGCCATTCGAAAGAGCATATAAAGCTCTGTCACTATGCAAAAGCTCATTTTTGTGGGTTGGATAGGTTTCTCAGGACGGGAGTGCAAAGTTGTCGATTTTCGAGTCGGACGCCGAAAATGAAACGCGCCATTTTTTGTTCAAATGGCGATATCTCCGGAACGGATGGAGATATCGAACTGAAATTTGGGGGTTTTTCATCCAAGGCACTAAGGTACAAACCTGTAAAATTTGAAGAAAATCGGAGGGGGTCGACCTGTGGCCACCGACCCCTTTCACGTGGAATTACCCATATTAATTTTACATTTTATAATTAAAATGACGGTGGTTTTTTAAATGTCAAATTCTACAGCTCTTTAACAATTGAACTTTTTAGGATCGAAAGCTTTTCCCGGTATAGTTTCGATTAATTGAATTTTTCATATTTCAAAGGGGAAATCTTTTTAATTAGAATTAATACTCTAATATTTAAGAATGCAAAGTTTTGAAAAATTAGCTGTCAGGACTTTATCTTTTATGATATCACTACAAAACGACCGAAAAGATTCACAATGCTTTCTCATGATGACGTCACTCTCCGGCCATTAATTAAATTAATCCGTTAAATAAGGCTCATGCGGTTTTAAATTGAGTTTAAAATTAGGATTCGTACAGCGAAGAGTCGCGTGGGAACACCGTTGTTGTTACGCCTCCAAAATATCCACTGAATTGTGGAAATCGAACTGTTTTCAAATCCGAGAAAAGAGGACTTCTGATGGACTTTAATTATAAATTTATTTTTATATAAAACTGCATGCGAATATCGGACTGAAAATTCACAGATTCTTCACAAATGGGTCGGTTGAGGTGCATTGGTATTTTTCTCATGTTCGGTTATGTGGATTCACTCTATGGAACATAAATAATTGATCGCCGTCTATGGTTAAACGTAACGACCGTTTGACCGTTAAAAAAGATTTTCGTTTTTAAGAGGTAATGGCTCCGCAAAGTGTTGGTCTCGGTGTTCCACAGTCTGAACAGAAAGAATGGACGATTCAGGTATTTGTTTTGGACATTAATTTTACCAAAATACTTTAGTGGATTTCACCCAATATTCCTTCATTTTTCTACTATGTGCTTCTTCACCCACTGTGGTCTTTCCTTTGAAAATGGCGTCCTCATCTTCCCTTAGATTTTTTATCTACGTCTTTACATACATTCTTAATCCAGTTGTTGGTTTTCGGATTAAAAAAACGAACATAATTACACAAAACCGTTGACAAAAGATTAACGGAAACGTCGTGTGCATGGGGAAATGAAAAACGCGTTGCCATGGCAACCCGTAACGGTCAGATGAAAACAAGAGAATTTATTCGGCTGCTGAAAGGAGTCACTCACGACTCTCCCTAATGAATTTAACACTTGGTGTGCGATTCAAGATTAATTAAGATTAATTTGATGAGATAATTATTAAGCATATCAAATTTTCCGTGACCTTTGGTGTCATCCCATTATTAAATCTGTCGCTGCTCATTATTTACACCGGTTTCAGGGAAATATTCTTTTGTTTATTGTTCAAATCCTAAATGTTATTTTGTTTTTTTAATGAATGGAAAATGATGGAAATGGAGAAATGGTTAATTAAAGACAATTAACAAAGGAG
>JAQIBA010000139.1:57938-138653 GCA_028293925.1 Brueelia nebulosa | reverse complement strand
TAACCCTGGAAAGACCGGCATTTCAGACTCCCGCGAACGACCGCTGGGGTCCGCGCGGACCCCAGAGACTTTGCGCTAGTTCCTTTGTTTTTCTCGATGGTTTTTTTTCATTTTTTTATTGAAGGCGAATTAAAGGATTAATAAAAAGTCGAAAATGTAAAAATAAGCATTTTTATTGAATATAAAATAATTGAAAAACGCAACAAACATTAGTAAGATAAATCACTCATGTAAAATTTTTTTGTTTTATAACTTTTCGCTACATATTTTACAAAATACTTGAGAGTGTTCAGGACAGACATTCAGTTTGCAACGAGAGCAATGAGTTTTACATTTTTTGTCTTTAATTCTGGGACAAATGTGGCATCTTTTCTTTGTGGTAGAATCTGCAGTGGTAGCAACCTCAAGTTCTTGGAATTCTAAATTGACGTCGGCTAACTGTTTCCCTAAGTCTATTAAAAATTTTCTTCTTGGAAGTTTCTTTTCACCATTTACTGAGAGCCACAATATATAGGCGTTTAGGGCTGTTATGTCTATCATGTTATAAAACACAACCAATGGCCACCTTCGGGTCATTCTTTTTACCGAATAACATCTAGTCATTTGGTCCATGCGATCCACCCCACCTTTGGTTGCGTTATACGATAAAACAATTTCTGGTTTTTTCTGCTCATCCACTTTGTCATCATGATGATGTGTAGACAAAAGAGTGACCGCCTTGTTTTTTCTGGAGCAGTAAGAAACAATTGTTACGTCAGGTTGAAAACCAAACAAACTGGACCCAACTGATCTTTTACCCCTAATGAATTCTGGTGGAAGTTCGCCCTTGTTTTTTCTAATTGTGCCCACAATTGTTGTATTTTTGGTGAGCAAGAACCGAGCTAGTCTGATACTTGTAAAAAAATTATCGCAGGTTATATTTCTCCCTGTATTTAAATAGTCCGAAACAGGATTTTTCACCACCGTTTCACCCACATTTACTGCCCGTTTTCCCCCCGTCTCTCTGCCCTTGTAAATCATTAGTTTCAAGCAGTAGCTTGTTTCAGAGTCACAGAGGGCCCAAAATTTTAGACTTTTAGAGCTTCGGCATTATCAAATCTAAGAATCCGTAATAATTCTTTAAACCGGTTTCGACCCATTATTTTACTAAAAATGGGTCTGCCATCTATTTGGCTCCACAGCTGACTAATCTCTTCATTTTTCGATTTGTAGACCCCAATCAGAATTAACACACCTAAAAGTCTCTTTATTTCCTGCAGGGTTGTATTTACCCAATTTTGTTTGTAATGCAATTGCCCCTCTTTGTTTGTCCATTTAACAATTTTTTCGAGTAATGAATTGCGGAAGAAAAAGAGGAACGCAGATTGTAAATCAACAATTCTAGTTTTTGCGAAGCGAGTTATCCCACACTGTTCAACTAGAATATCTTTTTTACTTTTTCTACCTTCCGTACTACCCATGGGGTTTTTCAGCCAAATTTCTTCTTCGTTCTTGGAGAAAAACATTTCCGTTTCTTCATCAGGAAGGGGTTGAGCTTCGGAATCTTCATCATCACTGCATTCTCCTTCTTCTGAGTCACATGAAATAATCCTATCTATTTCATTGTCACTGCAACTTTCACTACTCTCTTCATCAGATTCCTCCAAACTGTCCTCGAGAATCTTTCGTATTTCCTGAGGTTTCAGTTGCCTAAACAAAATGTGACATTTGTGAATCCAGTCTAATTGTAAATATGTTAACCAAAGGGTATATTTGAAATTTAAGGTAAAAGATTACTCACCTGCACATGGTGACTGGATGTTTGATTTTTTTCTTTTTGTTTCCAAAAATCACAAAAAAAACTAAATGACCGCTATGTTACAAAACCCTCAATTATTCAGAACCAAGCTGTTGGGTGATTTGCTTCTGACTGTTGACAAAGTCCGAATTTAACAGCGTTTTCGAGTTTTGATGAAACAGCGAATATGGGGGCATAAAGAGCTCAGAACAAAGAAGTCAAAACAAAAATGAAAAAAGAATATGACTCTTAAGAACAGTAAGGCACACATTTTGCGAAAAACCATGCTCGACATTGTATCTTTATCTATATAATTTAAAATCTTTTTAGATAAACAAGCTAGAAGAGCTGTTTTTGCATTTATTCGGCACCCATTATTCATTATCTATGAGATTTGAGCGCCCAAGAAGCGTGGGAACTTGAAAATCATAGGAAATAGTCTGGGGTCCGGACGGACCCCAACGGTCTTTCGCGGGAGTGTAATTTTTTACTCGGAAACTAGAAGGAATTTTGGAAATCTGAAAACACCGGGTTAAAGCCTGAAAAAAGTTAGGAAAAGTCACCGAATTTCAACATTTTACAATGACAAACAAAAGAGCTACAGCGGAAGAAAAACCGCTTTGGGGTCCGCACGGACCCCACGGTCTTTCTAGGGTTAAAGACAATTAACAAAGGGGTTTTAATTAATATTTAAATTAGACTTACATTTGTTTTATAATTTATAAATATTTAGAAGTTTATTTATTTATGATCCTTTTCTTTTTCTTATTCTTTGTCTATTTTTTATTTTTCTATTATTGTCTATTTTCTATTATTTTTTCTATTTTTATAGCAAATTTATTTATCTGTTTTATTTAATATTTCATTTATTATATTATTTATTGCTCATTTACTTATTTATTTGTTTACAAAGGTACTCCCAAGTGTTTGTTTATTTATGTATTTATCTTTTGTTGTGTCTGTATCTATTTACGTATTTGTGTATTTGTTTACTCAGCTCTTTAAGTCTACGCTTTGTTTGCCTGTTTATTGATTTTGTATGCATTTCGTATATAAATTTATTTATGAGTCGTTTGGTTCATCTCTTTTAGGGTCCCAAAATTTATTAGCTAATATTTATATTTTGTATTATCAATGTATGAGAGTGTGTATTTGTAAATGAATAATTTATAATTGTTTTGTAAACCCCGAAGTAACGGGAAAGTGTTTGTGTACTGAAAGTTAATGTAATTCTTGAAAAGTTCAGCGAAGTTAAAACACAGGAAAACACATTCCAACGATGATTTTCGGGAGAAGATTCCAGGGCATTCAACCAACTTGTCATTAGCCATATTTTCAGCTACGTATCGCATACTTAATGAGTCCCCCAGAGAAACAACAAAGAAACCCTCCTCGAAAGAATCATGAGCGGTTTACGTGAGGCCAAAATGTTCCCCTCTTGTGCACAAACATTTACAATCTTCCCATTCATAGTTTTCGAGAAAAAACGCCGATGAGAATTTCAATTTCACATCCCAACGCTCGGAAGTTGATGTTATTAAGTCCGATTTCATTTCCGTCTGCCGTTTTAATCTCATTAATCGCTGCTCTCCTTTGCCTGACACAATCCGAAGATACAATGTTTTCTCAACTCGTGCCCTTTGAGACTGTAACGGCCGGGAGGGGTCAAAATGACCCCTGCATATTGTTTGGTTTTCCTCTGTTAACCCTTTGCGGTCGTATGTCTGCTCTCAGCCACCACAGCAAGGAACTATACGAATATATACGAAACTTATACTGTATGCATTCCTATATCAGTTTAAACTTTTCCTTTACGTTCGGATATACATTGTAGAATTCCAAAGAATATTTTCTAAATTGTATTTATGAGTAATTAGAGATTCTCTCTTGTTAAAATATGACTAAATATTAGTGAATATTATGTATATGTATCCCTGCTCTTTCCAAACAAATTAATTCCGACCAATAGATACACATACACAAATTTTATACCACCGAAAAGGGTTAATTCTGAGAAGTAATAATGCATTGAAATTTGTGTGATTTTAATGTAATAATTGTTGACAAATGTCCGATGATCTATTCTTTCTGTCGTTCCTTATTTTTATTTTTTCATGTTTTGCATCTTTTCTCTATCTTTCCTTTTTGTCGAGGGTTTTCTCTGCTTTTCCCAATCTTTATGTATTCCCATGTTTTATTTTTCCTTGTTTCTTTCTTTTACCTTTTTCTGGACTCTTCTGTTTTTCTCTATTTCTGTCTTTGCTTTCCCTATTTTTATGCTTTATCCTTTTCCCCATTTCTTTTATCTTGTTTTAACCCTCCCTTTTTTCTTTCTCTTCTCCCTTTTTTCGGTTTTCTTCTTTCCTTTTTATTTGCTTTTCTGCTTTTGTTCCCTTTTTTTACCTTTTTTCCTCTTTTTTCCTTCTGTCTTTTTTCTATGCTTTTCCTCTTTTCCTTCAAGATAACACTCACCCAGGAACCAAAGTGGCCGTCCCAGCGTTAAAATAATTTCAATATTAAGACATTAAACGCATAGTAAACTCTGTAAAATGACTCAAAGAGAAAACGAATTACCCAGAACGGTTTTCCTTCGGGGGAAATAAACCGTAACAGAAAAGGAATGAAGTAATTGAGACATCGTCAGAGCGTAAATTCGGAAAGCCATCATCAGCCGGGGGAAATAAGCCATCGCCGCCAGGATTAGGCCGCCTTCTCCGAAAGCAAACAATGCCTTCAACGCCTGCATTTTGACACGAACTCACGCGTTATGAATATTAAAAGGATCGCTCGAGTGCCCTCCATGGCGATGGGAAAACCTTCATAGTTGGACATTTGCATGGGGGGAGGGGGAGGCAAAGGGGGAAGGAGGGGGAGGGGAGGGGTGCAATGAAATCCCTTCACGAGATGACATAAGTGATCGGCATTGAGAGGGCGTTGAAGAACACAAAATGTAATTAAATATCATTGGGAATCGAAATTAAATTCTCAGAAAATATAAAAGTTACAAAAAGAAAGTGAAAAAAGCAATGAGGTCATTTTTTTAAAAAAATGGACGTTGTTAATTACCTAAATATAAACCGTAATTAAAAAACGGAATGTCATCGTAAAATTAAAAATTTGGTCGCTAAATTTAATCGACAATAAAACTCCGTAATTTTTTTTTTTATTTATTTATAACGATCGAAACCTGTTAAGGATTCACAACTGACATTTCATTTTTTTTTTCGTCTTTTCCCCGAATTGAATGGCCTCGTAAAATCAAAAACGTCCAAATAAATATATTTTCAAAAGCAGTTTTCGTTCCACGAGAGGGAGGGGGAGGGAGGCAAAAGGGGTGCAATGATGGAAACCAATTTGAATTTTCTTATCTACGGCCCTGAAACACTCGACTCACAGTTTAAAAGTATTAGTATTTATTCGAGTTGTAATCGTTTGTTTGCAGTTAAGAGAGCTTTTGCCGTTATTAATCTCTCAATATTCGATTCGTAATGGATTCGATTCGTCGCTGACATCGGATTACTTTTTATTACTTAATAACGTTTTAAAGAAGGGTAGAGCTTTTTACTTTTTGATTCAAAATAGATAAAAAACCGTTGGGTAAAAACAACAAACTGAAAATATCACAAAACAATTCTTCGTAGATTAACTGAAAAATCCTTCCGTGAAAAAAAACACACAAGTCTCAAAAGTTTAAAAAAGATTAAATGAAAGTTTGAGAGGAAAGTTTTAAGAAAACGCCATTGAAATTACAGAGTTGAAAAGTTTTTTTTTTAAAACGAAGTGAAAAGTTTATTAAAACTTGTCATTAAGACGGTTATGATGCATTTATTAGCCATTAATCCAACGCAGAGAAGTCGCGGGAATTTAACACAGAATTCACTTGCCTTACAGTTGAATACTCTGCTGGGAAATTACAGTCGTTAGTTTTCTGAGGAAATATTACAAAAAAAAGGGGAAGAGATCGTTTCTTTTTCGAAAATTAAAAAAATTTGTTCTGAAACGATAAAACAAATTAAATGTGAATGCACAGTGCTGCTCCACTTCACGCCTTGCGGTAAAAATCCGAACTAATCCCATAGCAACGGCGCATGCGCAAATGCCAACGAAGAGTTTACTTCACAGATATCAAAGAACGGTTATATTAGTTGATTTTGTTTCTCGTTTTAAAAAATTTTTTTGTTAGTTTTAACAAAATTTAACATGGTTTTTATTAGTGATTGTGGCGGATAATGAAATAAATGAAAGATTTTAACAAAACGAAAGTGATTTTGTTTTAGAATAACATGAAGGAGAACGCATTTAGTGGATATTATAATGGTTAGGTGTACGCTACCTTTGGAAAACCTGTTTTGACATTACACAGGTAGGCTAGGCTTCCGTTTGACTTATTTCTCGACGTGTTTCGCTCAAATCGGGGCTGAAAACCCCGCAGATGAACGTGGTTTTCACTTCTGAAGAGTTTGCCGGCATTCCCAAACCGATTTTGGTAAACAAGGGTGACATCCACCTGTTTGAGGGGATAATCCCATCGCCGTGATTTTTTTACCCAACATTTTCAGTAACAAAATGGCCGACAATGATTGTTTGGCCAATGCTCCATTGCCCCGGAGACATGCGAACTTTTCTTTATTTAAATTCGATGCCAGTCGTATGGCGCGACATCCCTTAAACACTAAAATCCCGTCAAATGCCCTCTGATGCAATGTTTATTTTGTTTCACATTTAATTTGTATGAATATGCATTTATTTTTGGGATCAAGGTCAATAGGCTTCGCGGGTATGCGAGTTCGGGTACTTCGGCTACTCGTTTTATCAACGGTTTAATCGATTCGGAAAGTGGGAAATTCTTATTAAAATTTACTTAAAACATTTTTTTGGCTGTTTGAAACTCAGACTTACACAACGCCGCTGTTGAAATGTGTTGCATTCTTTGGGTTTATTGCAAAGTCAATCAGAACTACTTTTCCCCTTGACAGTGTCAGTGCAACCATAAAAATGTCTTCGTTGGAATTCTAATTTAATTAACGTTAACTGTTGAATAATTGAGACATAAAGCAGTAATCCTTTTCCGGTTTTTTATGATTTTATTTTAAAAACCAAATCGAGAATTTTTTACCGCCATTTTTTTAAACGCGAGCGAAATATTTATTTTTTTGTAATATTTTCTTTTAAAATTTTTGGCAGATGAGAGAGAGCAATAAAAAAAATTTTGATTCCGAAATTAAAAAAAAAAAGAAATGGAATTCAAGATTTTTTTCAAGCACATGCATTAGGGAGAGAATGTTAAAAATTTCTGTGTTAGCCACTTAGCAAAAATTTTCAATGCTAAAATATTTTAAAATATTACACAGCAATAATTCTTGGAATGCTCTCATGACTAATGTTTCAAATGAAATTAAGTCTTTAATTTTTTGATATTTAAAGAGAAGAATTTAAATTATTAATTCATTTTAAAGCATTTAATAAAGTTTTATAAAATATAAGAGAAAGAATAGGCCATGGAAGAATGTGCAGTGGTTTTTAAAATGCATATTTAGTAGATATTTGTTATAACATTTAAATTAAAAATATTAAAAAGAAATAAATAATATAAAAATTTAAATGTTATTTTAAATTAAAAAATTAAATGAAGGGGTTCAACCCAAACTTAAAACACATTAACTTTAGCTCAGTTATAATCATTTATAATAATATATACATTCACCGGCTGTGTTATTATGGAAGTTTGTATCAATATTTTAGCAATTTGTGTGCAAATGATCACATATCTTTTACAAATTCTCCAGGATAATTTCCAAAGCACTTATTCAATTCTTGTTCCTGAATTACTGAAAACTCATTCAATGGTTTTTAACTTGAATTCACTCAGTTTAAAGTTGTACAAAGTCCCGGCAAATTCCTGAGTTTGTTTTCTAATGGAAAGTACTGAATGTTCAATTTTATTAAAGTTCTTGACATGAGAAAAGTTGTTGAAGAGGCATTGGTTTAAATGGCAAATTATTCTGTTGGATTCCTTTTGCTATGATTTGCCTGTATGAAAGTGAGGAAGTTTGCATTTATAAAAATTTAATGTTGTTTTTATATTAAATGAGAATCAATTCTGAGGTTTGAGGTTTTTGTTTCACTGTATCCAAAGGTTGTTTAAAAAAGTGTGCATCAAATGTGTGGGAATGTTATTTTTATTTACAAATCTCTTAAGTTGTTACTGTTGACACAAAGAGAAATTTGAAGAATTCGTGCCGATTCTTTGTTTATTTGTGTGTTTCGTAGTTACCGGCTTGTATAATCGAAATCTAATGTGATTGCTCAGTAGATTTGACAATTTTCAATTAATCTGCAGTTGACAGTGCCATTATTACGCGAGAAAGTGTACAAATCGCGAAGAGAAAGAACAGAAAAACGCAAAGTCTCCTTAATCACTTTCTTTCGTACTTTGAGATCCGAAAGCCTGAATTAAAATATTACACTTCGTATTCCCACACATATTCCTTTTGATGCAGTTAGTCGCGTTCTTTCGGGCAAGCCCTTGTGGCTTTGCCCTATTAACGTCACAGCGTGCACAATTCAACCCCTCCAATAAGGTCAAGTGTTCGGTGGGGTCGACAAAAGGCTCTCCGAGGCTCAGGGGCGTTCGTTTCCAAGAGAGGGACAAAGGAGTTGGGTGTGTCTGACGGCAGGCATCGAGTCGTGGAAAAAAATTCACTCCAGATGGCCGCCATTTCGGATATTGTCATCGGGAACGGACAGTTATGTTCCAGGGAAAGTTCCTTTGCGAGTCAGTCAAGTGAAAGTAGTCAACGCACTCATTAAACTCGGCTGAAAATAATAATAAACTTGAAACGAAAGAAGATATATGTGCTTATTAATTATGTAATGTACGAAACGCGACAAAGCCCTGGGAAGGTTTAGGTCGATATAATCTCGGCTATTCATTCTCAAGACAATATTATAAACGCAACGGTTTGAGTTGTCTTCCGCACGAGTTGCATTTAAATCATAATTATTGAAATGTGAAGAATTTGAATGTCCCACTCATTTACGGACGTCAATCGCGGGTTTGCACTTTATTGACAAACGATCACAAGCGCCACAACGATTGTGAGGCAAAATAAACGTGTCGAAATAATTATAAAAATGATGGAAACGTGTTTCCCAAAGTGGTCTCAAAGAAGAGAGGAAGGGCAGTCTTTAGCACTCATCAAGCCTTTGCCCGAGGAAATTTATATTTTCACAATTATATTATATTCGCTCCCAGGCTGCGTGAGTGTTAATCGACGAAAAAAAACATCCATTCATGGGAAGGTGGAGTCATTGACATTTGCCTGTTTTAATACTTTCTCGTTTTCCTGCAATTTCAGTCCCATATATTTGTTTTAAAAAGGCGGGAAACGAAATGGGTTACGAATATCCAGGCCGGAGAATTCAGAGTACACTAATAATGAAGTTCCTAAAACTCACAGATTGTGTTATTAATACTTCTGTGAATTTCAAGCGTGAGAAAAATTTTATACAAATTTACTTCGAGCACACAGGTAAAGAAAAATCCGGGTAATCACCTTCCGGTGGCTGCAAAAATTGCACCAGTCGATGCAACCAGCAGTGTTTTAAAAAAAAAAAACTGCCTTGAAGAATTAATAAAAAGCCATTCTTTCACTTATGGTTCGGGTTGATATTCCCTGTGGTTCATATAAAAAATAAAACTAAACGATTGGAAAACCTGTTTTTTGGGGTTTCACCGAAGGAATCGACATCAGGTTTAAGGATTGATGGACGATTACTGCTCAGGAAAAGGGAAAAGTAAAAGTTAACGGATGTGAGACTGCTAAAAAAAAACCACAAATTATCCATTTAATGTAATTTTAAAAGGAAATTGAGTGTTTCTCACTTTCGGGCCTTTAAATGGGTAAAATTCTGAATTGGGTCTGAAAATCTGTGCTCGTGAGTGAATGAGTTTGCTTGTAAAACGCATCTCATCTTAAAAGCAAGAACAAAAGCTAAAAAAAGACTAATCAAGGGTTATTCAATAATAAGGGAAGCACTGATTATGGAATATCCTATTAGGAAATAAGATTAATTCGCACTAAACTAAGTCATTTGAATATCCTCATTTGGATACTCACCGTTTTTGTTTACATTGTTTTCTCTCGAGCAGAATGTGGGACCGACGCGATGAAGAGAATAATTCCGATTGTGTAATCTGTCTTTTTCTCAGAATTTCATTATGTTACCGAAACTAAGTCAGACTCGAGCGAAGTTGGCATTGAAAAAAGGATTTTTGCTAATTTGTTGTGCATTTTGGGGGGGGAAAGTGCTTAAATTTTATTTGGGTTTGGAAATCCGTCGTTTTTTAGTATTCGCATCAATCAGCAATGTCAAATCTCATCTTCTGCGACGTAGGAAACGTTGAGTGCACCCACTAAAATCTTTAAATTTAGTTTTCGATCACTGGAATGGAATTCGCCACACCGGTCGCCCTTGCATTGGTTGGTCCCTTTGTCAACGTTGTCCCAATTAGGCGGGAAGCGGTTTCCGAAAATTTTTAAAAATCTTTCCTCTTCTTCGCCGTCTCTTTAAACGGAAAAGTCGCGAAGTGACGTAATCAATTTATGAAGTGGAAAATGTTGGAGTCACATGACGCGACTTCGCTTCACTCGAAGATATGGCTATTGTTTGCACAAATTGCTCTCCTCCGTATTTCGCATTGATTGTATGACGAAATCTACATAAGCTTCCGGCTGCAATTATTCTGCTTTTTCATGGCATCACTCGCTGTTTGCCACAACTGAATATTTTCCATTTCCTTCACTGTCGTCCCATTCACCCCTCAGCACATAACCACAATTTTCCTTGCGTTTTCGCATTGTTTAGTCTATGACGAAGCAGACAGACGGGACCAACAATAGCCGTAAACACGGCGTGCTCGTTCCGCGTAGACGTGACCCTTGTTCTCCTATCGGCCCAGATCTTTTTGATCTTTCCTTGACAGAAAGAAATCGGTTCAACTACTTCCCCTATGTGTCTCCGGGGCTGCGCGCCAGATCAATCATAATTGAACCCCTCCGTCCGCGCGGTCATTGAGAAAAAGTATAATTTGGCTTTTATGCATGCATTCGCAACGGGTGTAATTGCTACCTGGCTCTTCCGATAGAAAAGTCGTGCCGGGGCGTTGTTGCAATTTCTGGTAGCTTCGAAATAAGCGGAGTCCGCATTCGCGCCAGCATTTACGATCGTCGACCACAAATAATATAAAACGCGCGCCTCGTTTCTCCAATGGGGAAAATTCAATGTTTGAATAAGTTGTTGCGTTTTTGAGGCATTTCGAAAACCGGAACCGCCAAGGTCGTTAAATCTCTTCATTGCATAAAGAGAAAACAAAGATAACTCGAATGAGACTCGGACAGATAAATCGTTCTCTCCAGCGCAGCTTATAAGAAGTGGTTGGGGCCCCGCGTGGAAAATATTCAGGCCGGGTTCTCATGCTCACCATGGGTGAAGTCTGCATTTGGCCTCAGGAGAACTCGAGAGCGAGCGAGGGGACGAACAAGATCGTTAAAAATGACTTTGCAGTTTACTTGATTTCCCTTTATTTTAGATAAAATAAACACGGTACGCATTTTTTCACAACTCACATGCTCTGATGTTGGGTTTTAACTTTGCCTTTCCTCGCTTTACTCTCGGTGTTATCGTATTTTCTCTTTTGGAAAATTATTTTCTCGGAATCCGACTTAATTGGCAATCTCGCGTTTTGTTTGCAATTGCATTCGGCTAATTTTAGCGTGCACGGAAGGATGGCATTCTGTGGAGTCTGCGGTCTCTGAGGAAGACCACTTTGGAGATTCAGTGGAGATACAAACCGGAGAAATACAAATCAGGCCATGGCTTCACTTGAATGAGTTTCACTTTGACAGAACCGAAAGAAGACGGCTAAATTGCCGTGACTCCGTCGTCGTTCCTTCGACAGGACCCCAGGAGTTAATGTTCTTCCTCGAAAATACCGGAGGCAATTTCCTCTTTTTTTTTTTTTAATTGAAATCTCACACGCTGATAAATCACGAATACGGTCCCTATTTTCGGTAATTTTTTCGGTTTTTTGCCCGGCCTTCGACGTTTGAAATCCTTACGTCTGAAGACACAGACAGATGAAGGCAATGGATAAATTAAGTCTTAACAAAGTAAGGTCAGATCGAATAAACGCGCGGATGATATCAAGAGTGAAAGGAAGACGTAAGAGTCCATTAGAAGATGAGTCTTCGCAGAAACTCGCGATTCCATTTGGCTAATCAATGGAGCAACGGAGTTTGGCCAAACCGGAAATGCTCGAGGAATGGCAAAGCTGATTCGGAATAAGCTCGAGATGAATTAAACAGGTCGAGTGGCCGAAGCAGTAATATTCATCGGTCGGTGTTATGTGGGTTACAAATTAAGGAGAGAACAAATGTACTAATGACGTTATGAAAGGCAGAAAAAATAGAGGACAAGGAGGTCAGTCTTTGAAAACAAGGAGGCTTGTGCAGAACGAACGCAGTTGTCGAGATTAAGGTGGAGGAAATTTATTGGAGGAAAAAATTTATGACGACGAAACAATTGGTTTTATCAGAAAACCCGTAGACGGTCGAAGGCGTTGAACTGAATGAGATAGTCTGCGTTTTGCAACGCAGATGTCTTCCTTTACTAACTTTGTTCTTTACATTTTTTAAGGCGCCAGGTACGATCCGACCTGTTCGAATTCTTTTCAAGAAAAATTTTGTGTCGGGGGAGGGAGAGAGAACGCCATTGTGTTTGGCTCTTCACCCTTTTCGTCTCTTTATATTCTTAAAACGCTGAGGCGTTTGTCAAGGCAGTCTGAGACGCTGAGACGCCGCAAAGAATGGATGACAGAGAATGTGAGGCTTCAATGGGGAATTAGCGGGAGAATTGACGTTTGGGCGTGGTGCCAACAGCTCGCCCAGGCTGTGAAACCTAATTTTTAATAAGGCATTCAAGGCCCTCCAAAGCCAAGGAGAAAGGAGAAAACCTGCCAATTAGTATGAAGGGACGAAGGTGTAAGTTTGGCCTCGGTTAAAGGCGAAATTTTTTCACCATTTCCTTTTTCCCCCTCGTTCATTTATTCTTCCATCCTACCGCTTGACTTTGTTTACCGTTTGGAAAGAACGGTTGTGTGCGAAAGGAGGCTAAATGGGCTCCGGAGGTAATTTATTTCTAATTCGAAATTGTTTGAGTCTTGTCTCAATCATGAAAGAGGTCGGAAGTAATAGATTTTCAACCGTAATGTGTGATTTCGTGAATGATAGCGGAGTCTCATGTGTTTTTTTTTACCGAAGTAGGTTTTTGGGAGGTCTCGTTAGGTGGAAAATTCGGAATTGAATATTGGCCCGAATTTGGAGACAAATGTAGGACTTCTTCGGACCACGTGAATTGAAAAGCGTAGGTGGAACATTGCGGTTTGTGGTTTGAGAAAAAGAGGGAGGCGTGTCTAATCAATTGCCGGCGATAGATAATTCCAGCCGGAGTTCGCCATTTTTCTTCGGGATATCATCGGCCGCCTCGGGATACAATCGCGACTCTCCGGTTTGTCGGAAAAAGGAAGAAATGAGTGTTTTGTCGCCCTCGTGTCCGGCGCCTTCGGACGCCTGAACCAAGACCGGTGATGGATTGACAATTGAAGAACAATGAATTCGTTAGACGTCTCCTTCCAGTCTCAGTACATTGAAATGGAACCTTTCAAATGGGAGGGATGGCGGCCAGGTGCCGGTTTTCGGTCACAAGAAAAGTTTCCGATTACGGGTACTTACATTAAAAACAAAACTTTTTTTCAAACGAAGGGAACCGTAATGGCCATATGCTAGTCGATATCGTTGTTTATTCGGTCTAAGTTTATCAAACGAAAAAAACCAGACGTGGTTGGACCGGAATTAGAACGAGAAAGGCTTCGTATGCGTTCAAACGAATACACCGAAATCGGGTCTCCCCCCCCCCCCCCCTCCCCCGTCTAAATTTTCGAACGTATGCGTCGAACCTAAACTTCGATTGATATATAAATAAAATCAATATTTTAACTGTTTGACCCGAGGAATTTTCATTGATCTCGGCTCTTTCGTAATTCTTTCATAAGCAGAATCGCTTTTGATCGGGGAAATATTTGATTGTTTTGCCAATTGCGTAATTTTTTTAAGTTAAACAATAGACCGAAATGTGGCTTCTTGAGTAGGGCAAACGCTTGTACAATAACGCTCGCGCCCGAGTGATTTTCACTCCAGAGAGAGGACGAAATTCAGCGATTTGGAAAAGACAGTCGTTTCAGCCCTCCGAAGCTCAAAAGCTAACAATGAGGAACTTTCCAGTGAGCGCTTTGGGGGCGGCCGGCTGAGCTTTTGGTTGGTTTGTCGCTCGGGGTTATTGACCGTGGTTTCCTCGAGTTTGATTTAAAAGAACTAAAAAGCCCACCAGGCAAAGAAAGGCGGTTTTTGTAATTAATTAGATGTTTACAGGTATTCATTGGGGGAATTGTGCTCTTCGGGTTGTTTGTTTATAAACACGCTGTCTGCCAATATATCTATTATTATTTATGACAGCTCGGAAAGGCATTTCGTTCTCATTTGTACGTCCTCAAGTTCCGTCAGTTTTTCTGACAATTCTGACGGTTGTCTACTGTTTTCCCTGCTTTTAAATCCATCTGAAACTCAGCAGCGGAATTTATGGAGAAATGATTTGCCTCCCACGGCGAACTCCTTCTTCGGACACGTGACTGATGAGGTAATGGCGCCGTATCGAAAGTGCGTGCGACTTATCAAAACGGTTTTTGGACTTTAGAGCACTTCTTCTGCCGGCCCAGTCTCCACATGGGTCCGCTTTGTGCTTTTTTCTTTTCCCGGCTTCACGTTGAGAACGTTAATAAGATAATCAAATGAATTAAGTTGCAACATATTGGTATTATGTGGATAAACTCGTCGAGGTAATCCCGGAAATTCTATTTTCAACTTTTTATAATTACAAAGAGTCCAACCTTCAGAATTCGTCGAAAAAATCTCATTTTTCTGACAGAATACAAAAAATGAAATGATGGGTTTTTATTATCCTGACTGGAGAGCTTTCGGCGATTGGTACGAGACTCGTAAAAGGGATGGAGCATTTGAGGGTACAATTTTTGTTTTCAATTTTTCCCCGTAAGTTTAAAGGAAACTTCGTAAAGCATTCGCAATTGATGGGATAATGTGACTGCGGTCAATTGTGCGAAAATGTGACGCAATGGCGGATTAGGATATTTTAAAAAGTAAGTCAAAAACTGGGATTGGACAGGCAGAGACCGTGGTTCCTTTGAGACACGCCTCAGTTCCTGCGAAACGAGGACATCTGCCCAAGACGTAACTACTCTTTCATAATGTTTGTTTCCCTGTTTGATTAACGCGAAAAAAGTCTTCTTAGACGCAGTCACTGTAAGAATTTTCGAAAATGAAGATAAGAAACAAAACTCGAGCTCCGACTGCACCGGTGCGGATTAGAACTGCAATAGTTGACCGACAACTATTTTTTTTTTATCATTTCTCTCAGACGTTTTTCCAGGTCGATGCATAAAAAATTGAAAAGAGACAAATGAAATGTCATTGGCACGATTTGACAGAGCGCACACATGTTCCGAGGCTGGGACACTGCTAACCAGATTAGGGACATGAACGCTCGTGATTCCGTCATTGTGTCCCGGAATTTCACGGGGCGACCCAGAAGAAGTCAAACAATGGGCTTTCCACCGGAACGGTCCACCCGGGAAACGGTACACTCGCATTACGCGAAACCAATCGGAATTCCCAAGCTGTTTTTTTAAAAAGTGTGTTGTGTTTGTTGTCTATGTAAACAAACACAAATGTTTCCCTTCTGTCATGCCCCGCTAAAATTTATCTGTCTGACGACTTTAAATAAAAGAATTCGTCGACAAAAATATTGTGTCGAGGTAATCATCGCGTTCAAATTCGTTACATGTCGACCGAATTCGGTCCCTTTTCGAACACCCTCCCCCCCCCACAGGTTTCGCCATAATGCGATTAGTCCCATTTTGGGGCCAACGCCACTTTCTCCACGTGTCTAATGAGAAAAGTGTGAAACACGAAACCGGCGCGGATGCGGCCGCACGCAGCGTGTGCACCCGAAGGGTGACGACAGATTAAGCATTCTTAAGTGCCCCCGAGATTCTTCTGCACCATTTCAACCGACTAATTTGTTTGCTTTCAGACAAGATGATCGCCACTGACCCAAATATGAAGAAGGCAGCGGAACGGGAAGCCCTCAGAGCCGTCATACAACAATGGAACGCCAATCGCCTGGATCTCTTCGAATTGTCCGAACCCAACGAAGTAAGTAGCGATGGGGTTAGTGGGTACCACGGGAAGGGAGGAGAGAGAGAGAGAGAGTCGCCGGAGCGTGAAGTTGCACCCATGTCGGGGTAGAGAAGCTCCCGCGTTTGTCATTACTTCTCACCCCTCAACCTGTTCCGTCAAGGCTGAGTGAAATTCTCTCAGAGAACTGACAGGAACTCTGATGGAGTTGTTTTGTGGGAAACGAAGAGTGTCAGGGGTGGAAGTTGACGTTAGGGAAGCATGTCATTGCTTCGACAGAAAAGAACGGGAAGTCGAGACTCCTGGATTCAATACAGGGGCATCCAGAATTGAATAAGGGTTTGCAAAACCCTCCATTGTTTCCCTTTTCTTTATTTTTTTAAATAAAATCAGACGTGGATATTTCAAGACAATGCCAAAAAAATATTTTAAAGAAAATTTTTTTAAAAGTTTTGAAACTGTTTCCCCCAATGAAAGATCATTATCTTTCGTGAAATTGGGGTGAAAGATAAACAAAACGTTTTTATTGAGACGGGAGAACAAAGAATTTACCCTTTCCGAACTGATTTATGTACATAAAGTACGATGCGGAACGCAAGGTTGATTTTTACCATGAACTTCCTGTCGGGTCGCGGGGAGAAAGGGCAACAACACCTGACTTTGTTTCTCATCAGGCAGACCGTGACAGACACCGGTGTTTACAAGCATCCCCTTCGCCTCCTCTCCTCATATTCACTCGCTCTCTTCAATCATTTCACCCCGATAAACGCTCATTTTACATCACATTTAAATTAGCCCGAGATAAGCTATCACTGGCAGATTCAAACTTATTGAAATATTGTTGTGAATCATTTCTGGGGTCGATAAGGGTCCAATTCCTCCCGATGGTTTGATGTGGTCGCGGAAGAATCAATGTGGTCGTTACGGTCCTTAACCTAAGAAGTAGAAGAAACAGTGTTTTGGGAGGAAAACAGAAAAGCCAAGCGGCGTTTGTGTGATGACGTAGCCGGAGTTTTGCGGTGAAAGTCGCGTCATTGGTTCGGCGAAAGACACTTATTTATGTGCTCCGGAAACGATGCCATGGGAGGAGAGAGAAGTTAGGTGTGAAAATGAGAAGTTCCAATTAAACAATTAAAAGAATTTCCAAGGGAAAGGGATTTTACTTCGCGGACGGTGCACGTGCTCCAAATTAGCTGGAACAAACGCTTTATCATTTCTTGTGACGGTTTCTCGTGTCCCGTGTCCCTTGGCTTTGAAGGCAAAGGATCAAAGTGTCAGTTGCCCACTGTGCCGCGCGGTCCGGCGATACAATCCAGGGCAGATTGAATAATTGGTTATCGAGAGATCATGCGTTTCATTTCCAACGTGACGGAGTTTTCACAAAGTGGAAATCTCCACGAATTCTTACACTTCCCTGTTCAAATCACATTTGTGAATGTCAGTCACGAGTTCGGGACAACACCAATTCCCCATCGCCGAAATGTAAATTTGTGCGCCCGTATGGCAAATCGGTTGCCATCCCGACAGAACCGATAACTTTCCCTCTCTGTCTGCTCAAAGAAGAAAAGCGGGTGCATAATTTTCCACCCTTTCGGTTGATAAATCACGAGAGATTGTTATCAAAAGCAGAAAGCACGTGGTTCGAAGGGCTTAGATATTATCCGCATCATTAAGAGTGGAAAGGCTTTATTTTGATGTGGTGGTTCATAAATCGCAATGAATAGATAAAGGAGATACTCTATTTTGATCCCGCGGTGTATTTTTATCCTGCCAGGCTGTGGGCTGTGATCTTGAATTTTATATCAATAAAAGGTGTCATATGTTAGAATCTGCTGATAAATTTCAGCCTTCTGACTCAGTGAATCCTTGAAGCTCAGTTTTTCTCCGGGAATGACTACAGTTCATTTTTCTCGAAATTAACCACAGGATGTTTGCATGCATTGAAGTATTCCCTTCCCGGTTCCCGACCGAACCTTATTCATTGTGACCAATCTCACCGCAAATGATAGTGCCATAGGAAGAAGATAAAGGAGTCGTGTGCTTCACGTAGTTCACGATTTTGTTCCAGTTCCAGAGCTTTGTCCTTGAATTTCTCATCTGGAACTGACCATTGTTCCTTTTGCGAGCGCCTTCCTCTAAAAGCCCGCCTATATTAAATCGGTCATTTTCTGTCATTCATTTGCATACTCATTAAATGTGCTTTTTGTCGTTCCAGGATCTCGAGTTCCACGGCGTCATGCGGTTTTATTTCCACGACTCCGGTCAGCGGGTCGCAACGAAATGCATAAGAGTCGCGTCCGACGCCACAGTGACCGCCGTAATCGAAACGCTCATCGAAAAATTTCGCCCCGACATGAGAATGCTTTCTGTACCTGAGTATGCCCTGTACGTGACCCACGAGAACGGAGGTAAGAAACGAAAAGAAGGAAAATCATTTACCCCTGGGATGAAGTCCCGATTACCTCAATCGCTTTCTGTCTCTTTGCAGATGAAAGAAGACTGAATCCTGACGAAAAGCCTCTGCTCGTGCAATTGAATTGGCACAAGGATGACAGGGAGGGGAGATTCTTGTTAAAGCGAATAGACGATAAGACAAAGGTATGTCATTGGAACCGATCCAAATGTATGCGAATAGGTAAGCTCTGTGGAGGTTAAGCGAAGTCGGCTTATGGGAAAACCCAAATCAGGTCGTTCCGCAATTCGGAGCGGAGCGAAATTTTTATGTTCGCCCGAAGGGCCATTAGGCTCTCTGCAGCAGATGGACAATTGTTTATTTTCGGACAACCGCAGAGTGGGTTTTCTGCATCGCAGACGGATTTCATGTAAACAGGAAACCGAAAAATAGTTATTTTTCGGATTTCTCTTAACGGGTTGTTCAACTCACGAGTGAATTTCCTCTGAGTCACCCGCGTGAGGTTAACATTGTAAAAATCAGACGAGTTTGACATTAAGTGTATGATTTTGGTGTGGCCGAATTTCTCTAAAATTGCCACATTTAAATTATTTGGTCAGTGACATTTTTTTTTTCAGACAAAAAACGCCGACATTTTTTTTCAATTATCGATAAAACTCTTCGAAATACGTGGTTTTCGGAATGTGTTGTACCGTTTATTATTTTCAACGCATCGCTATACGTATTTATTATTTGCTCTGCAATCGTAATAACTCATTAGAATGCTTCGATTCGCATTCCGACAAATTTAACACTGATCGCTGTTTGTTTTTTTCTTCCCCGGAATTATAAAATTCTTTTGTAGAGGCGTCAGAGCAGTTTCACGACACTCACACACACATAATAGTAAAAAAACAGGTTTTTAATAGAACTACTAGAAAAGTTCTTGGCTGCCCTGTCATTGACTTTGACCCGAAAAAGATGTGAATACATTATCGATACCTGTATTGAGTTGCGTAAATTGTGAATTAAGTAACAAAAGATCCGATAAACGCGGACTGCATTCGGTCAAGTTAAGATTTATCGAATAAATTATGATAATTATGTAATTTTTTTTATCAACCTTGAATAATTGAAACGAAGGTGTTACCATTGGAGGTTTCTCGCGGTGCGAACGACTAATTCGATTTCGTCTGATGTTTCAGATGCCGTCCAACACTTTCCAGCAGTCCAGTTTTCGAAGAAAGCTGTCCAAAAGAGAGAAGAAGCAGTTGAAGAAGCAGGAGAAGCTGAATAGATTGAAGAGCGCGGGAGACGCCGAGGAAGGAAGCGTGGCCGAGAAATTGTACACAGGTATCCCTTTCTTTGTGGAAGTTATGAGACGTGCAAAACACCGTCTGGCAAAGGGAAGAGAGAGAGAGAGGTGGTCGGCCTCAGGTGGATGTGCTGTCGGTGGCTGATTTCACCGACGCCGTAATGTGAAACTGTCGAACCACGTGAGGCAGGGAGTCATATGAAACTTGGTTCGCCTGACTTCCTGAACGGCAGTAATTCAACCGTTTTCAACTTTCAAATCTCACAATTTGTAAATAATATTCCTGTAAACATTTATGTAATCGCAAGCGTCGAATCTCCTCCGGGAGTCCTTCTGGCAGGCAGAGGATGGCGTTCTTATCATAGATTTTTTTGTCTTGGCAGAGTTACCAGAAACTAGTTTCACTCGGTCCATATCGAATCCAGAGGCTGTGATGCAACGGAGGAGACAACAGAAATTGGAAAAGAAACTGCAGCAGTTCAGAAGCAAGGTATGGACGGTGCAAAACTTTTATGTCGCCTTAAAAGCGGTGAAAACTACCATTTGCGTGGTTTTTTGGTATGCGTTTTGGGAAAAACTTAAGGAAATTGGATTTGAGCTTAATTGTTAAATTTATAGAATTAACTCGCAATCATTTGTTTAAATTAAATTAATAATAACTAAATAAAGTAAATTAAATAGCTTAAAACGCATTCTGTTACTTTGTTTAAGTTAAATGGAAACTAAAATGTATAAATTGTTATTCCAAAATGTTAATTTTATTTGAGGAATTTGTTTAACGAATGATTAATTATGTGATTTTAAGTTTTAAAAGATTCTAAAGTGATTATTTTCGTAAATCAATGGTTGGATCTTTATAATTGTGTGACTTCACAAGCTTTAATAAGTCAAAAGCTGGAAACTTTAAGGCTTTTTCTCGCACTGTGTCTGTGGCTTGAATATTTATCCAAAATTTTTGAGTGTGCCACAAATTATCCGCGCTAAAACTATTTTATTTATGGAAAATGTTTTTCAACAGTTTTATTTGTTGAATTTAATAATTTTCGCGTTATCAGAAGATATTCTTTTCAAACAGTAAATCCGTAAAAATTTAATTTGAAATAACCGCAGGATGTTTTCAAGTCAATACGACTTTTCCTCATACACAAGCAACCGCTCGTCGCTGCAAAACTCGTACAAAACATTGCTGTTTATTGATAGTGAGTGACATTTTGTAATTGGATGCGGTGACTGATAAGTTTTTCAGCATAAAGTAGGCGTTGAGGTTTCGCTGTTGAGCAAGATGGGATCATTCCTAAAATCCAAGAACTTCATTATTAGACTTAATGTAAAATTAGTTACTGTTTAAGCATCTATTATGTAATTTTTAAGATCGTATCTATTAAATTCGATTTTCTTTATAAAAATATACAGTGATAAACGTGCAGTGTAAGGTTACATGATCTGAAAATAGGTCTTCGGGAATCGGATTTGCTGGATTCTAATTGATAAAAATTATCACATTTTGTTAACAACGGAAGATTGTAAAATGTCGTCGACCCCAAAATTTGTAATATTTCGACTATTTACTTTCTCATTTGGTTATCGCGAGCAAAATTGAAAATTATCTGGGCTTTTACTGGCGTTTCCCATTTTAATATAGAACTCATTAAGAAGTCATTTGCTTCAGGTTACTGTCGGGTGGATGTTTTATCGTGGTTTTCTGTCGCAGGATGGCGGTCCCGACACGGGCGGAACGCTGAAGATTTACGGCGAAGCTTTATGCGGTGACGTGCCTTACAAAACTCTTTTATTGTCCGTCGGAGACACGACGACTCACGTCGTAAAAGAAATGCTGAGCAAATACGGGATGGACAAAGAAGACGCTCACAATTATTGCCTCGTGCAAGTGAACACGGGGGATCCTCTGGGACCGAGCGAATACATTCTGGACGAAGACGAGTGTCCCCTGGCGATTTTGATGAATCATCCGCAGACCAGTGGTGAGTCTGAATACTTTTATTCATGTCAAAATCTTAGCCGAGAAGAGACTTTCTGGGAAATTAATTCGAGTATTTCTATTTTTAAAACCAGTTCAAAATGGAGCCGTGACTGGTGAGTAAGTGGTTCCGTGAAAGTGATTCACAGCTAAAAGCTTATCGCCGATTCCTTTCGCACCAGACACTGTGTTCTTAATGACGGGGGAGGGTTTAAATGTTTGAATGAATTTTGCAATCCACAACTAATTGGGCGCAGCCAACCCCTCATTACACCTTCGGTTTTTGGGCCCCGTACACTTTTGCTTAGTGTTAATGTCTGCATTGTATTGCACCAACTGTTTGTTTGACTAACCGCAAACGTTCACTGTGTATCATGTCCAGTCATAAGTAATTTCCATTTTGTATTTAATTTTAAACGAAATATTCGATATGCTGTTTCAGTTTTGCCTTTTAAAGGTTGCCTTTTAGAATATACCTGTTAATTAATTTCTAACTGTTAAAGGCGAATGTGTGCTTTTAAGAGTTTAAACGTGACCTATACGGGAAAGTGCAGTGAGAATAAAAAACTTTTCTTTCGCTTTTATGCAACAATAGAATCGGTTTAGGAAGGTACTTAGTATTTAGCCCGAACTGAGTACGAAAAGTGTACATTTTCCTGATGAAATCAGTTACCGAAATCGGTTTGTGTTTTTGCGCGGGAGAAACTTTCGAAATCTTATTCCAGGGAATGCCTTCGGGAATCACCACGAAATGAGGTTCTGATAACGTTTCCGTCATGCGCCCTGAGAAGCTTTCGTTTATAACGTAAAAACTTTTTCAGTCATTCGCTCATTTTCGACATCGCCAGTCCAAACTGAAATCCGTTTCGCGCGGTTCAACTTTGACTTTATTCCGAAGAGTTGAAAGGTTATTTATCACTGGATGTTACCGAAAGTCATTAGTGGCGCCACGCAGTTAATTACACCCTCAAATTCGGGGATTCAAAAACCGGCAGAATTTAGGATTAGCGTTTTTCCAGATGATTAGGTGATAGTTAAAGGTTATGTTTAGGAGAAAATGGGGTGTATTCTTCGGAAACAGTGTTTAGGGAGGAGTGAAAAATAAAAGTAATCACTGGGTTGTAATTTTCATATGACTGTCACGTTGGGGCGATCGCTTATGCACATTAAAAGTTTGTGGATAAAATCTTTTTGGGTAACATTTCACGCATTAATTACATTTTCCCTAATGTTCGGTGATTAGTGTCTTCTGTGGGCTTTACTTCTTACTCGTCCTCGGGAAATAATGTCGGCGAGACAGCTCGAAGAGGTTGGAATGGATGGGTTTTCTAGTGGAATCCCAATGCCGATGTTCGATTCGATAAGCAGGTTTTACAAATCCACATTGGAAAAAATTTAATTAATCACGTCTAATAAACATGCCAAGGGACAGATTGAATGTTAGAATTTGTTGATTGAAACTCGAAACCGTTTGACGAGGAAAGCTTTCAAAATGATGGACTGGGGGATTCGAAGTAAGTTTTACTCGTTTTGTGATGTGATTATCTTCTCCGTTGTTATCAGCCGGGTGTTTTTTTGAAGTCTCTTAAAAGTTTTAATTCAAAGGAAAACAGTCGCGTTCTTAATTATTATTTTTTTAATTAGAATATCAATTCTTTATTCGTACTTCCTTCCCTCTCGACTTCTTTCTATGTTAGACTCATTTACATTTCATAACTTTTAACTGCCAACAGTTCTTATACCGTTGTATAAATTACGGTTTTCAATTCTGTTTTTGTTGCATGAATGTACAAAGAAAAAGGTGTGTCTATGTGGACGAGGCGTGGGGCTGGCATCGGCATGTGAAATATTTAGGATTTTGTAAAAATCGATCCGATCGTAATCGGTAATATTTAATGAGTTTATTTATTAGAGCCGCCCTGTCATTTGTCATCATCCGCCGCAGAATAACTCTGAAAATTTTTTCCCTCCGAATTTTTTCCAGTGGCGTTATTGCATTGCACTTGTTCGTCTGAAAAGCGTTAATACTGCGGTATTGTTGGCGTTCGCTATTGCTTAGAGTTGTTTATGGAAACGCCGGCAGCCAGAAGGGCAATTAAACGTGCCAATGGCCTTATATTATCCCTTCCTTCCCTCTCGCCCCGTTTCATTGTTTTACACCGTCATTTTGAAGCCCGGCTAAAAATAGAAGAGCACATTTAGCTAAGTTTCACTGAAATTCATTCAAACCTTTCCTTTCGGTTCTCCCTCGGTATAAATTAATTTCATTCCCTTTCCTATTATTTGGCTAATTATATTTCTTCCAACGCGTTTTTCAAGTTTACGTGGGGGGTCAGACCGCGGATTCTCGAGCGCCTCATAAATCCTTTGTTGGTTTTGGGTCTTGGAAACCTTCAGAAGAAACCCCCTCCGGTTCGTGTTCGTCCCATGGTTTTCGAAAAGACAGACCCCCGATTCTTTTCCGCATGGTGGCTCTTCGTATCAATTATTTCTACTTGCATGGAACACGCAGAGTCTCAAACCCACATAGGCAATTTGTAAAATACGTGATGGAGTTGCAATTCGTTCCCACGTTTGGCCCACCTACGCCCCACAGCTTTGTGTACTCTTTCGGCGAGCGGTGGACGCCATCGAATTTTCCCCGGCCTTCACGCGATCGCAGTGAAATTTGACGTGGAAAGTCCGCCTCACCGGATATTCGATAATTATGTGCGTTTAGGGCTAATTAGCACGAGAGCTTTTATTCGCTTAAATAATTCCTTTGTTTTTATTTTAGCGGGCAACTCGAAAAAATTTACGGCAGGTCATCGGTTTCGTTGTTAATCCCGAAGAATTTTACCGGCCGTAAATGAGGTCGTAAAATTTGAGAGTGCGAATGCGACACCAGAAAGAACACTCCTGGCCAGGCCCTGAACTCTATTTGGGCTGTAGGTGCAAAGCTTTTCCTTAAGGAAATACTAAACGGGACCTCAGGGCGTGTTTTATTTTCATTTGAGTGTGTTTTGTCGTTATTTGCTCTTACTTTGTTTGCACTCATTGGCTCTGCAGATTCTGTCAAGGCATGCGATTGTTTGCATTTGCGTGGGGGGGTTTCATAAAAAGTGGTTTTTGTGCGATTATTAAGTGAGCCGGTTTTTGGAATGGCCGCGGAGCTAATTGACCGAGTGGATATTAAATATTCACATTTCAATTTCGTTGTTGATCGACGAGGGGACCTTGAAATTCGAAAAGCGATTGTTTACCAAAAACATGATTCGCATTCGCGGAGATTTTTTCATGGTTTACACGGCCCAAAGCGGGGTTATTGCGAGGTGTCGTTTTTCTCATTTCCATTTTCTCTGGAAGTCTTCTTACAAGGTTTTGTTTTGCATTGGTCTGCAAATTGGGGATCCTTTTGGGAGGCGAAACACTTGGGTTGGGAAAGCACTGGTGCGAAGGTCTTCAGGGTCAATTTTTGAGCGGGCGTGGCTTATGTTGTGCAATCTTTGGTCGGGATGACACCACGTGATGAAAGTCTGGTTCGATCCCCGGAAATCGCCCTTGAAATAAACTCGAAAAATTCGGCCGAAATTTCCATTCTCGACAATCGAATTAATCAAATTCAAACAGCCGATTCTAATGAATAGGGTTTGAGTTTTTAATGGTTTTTGATCGGCGAACGAGGGGGATTAATTGATTTCTCTAGTTAAACGAATCAAGAGCCTCTGACTTATTCTGAATTGATACAATGACGCAAATTCATGGTGTTGCTTCTCCTCTGGTTTTCCTCTCCCCTGTCCTCTCACTCTCTTTTAGCCGATACTAAAAACTGTTTATAGGCATGTTGCATTATTTCGATGCATTTCTCTGTAAACTGTAGGTTATTTATAATTCCGAGCATAAAGAGAAGAGACTTTCAAAGGAATATTGGTTGAGAATTAGCTTTTATTATTTCGGGTATTGTTCCTCGTCTTGGAGATCCGTTTCTCTTTCGCGGGTTTGACACTGTGAAAATGTTGGGGCTTATGTCTTATGTCAACCTCAACCTGAGGACCAGGAGCCCGGAGGTTTTATTAGGTTGGTTCTGTTTGATATTGTAAGTTTACAATGAGTCGCCTTTCGAGTCAGTGTCTGCTCGTGAAGCCCAAACGAAAATGGATTCGCCTAAGCGGATGGGAAAATTTCTGTCGCAGGATCCATTATGTTCCACGTGCGAAGGAGACCTGCGGACTACCACCCCAGAAAGAGAAAAAAGAAACCGCAACAGAAATGGCAGAGGGGGGATCTCGACGGCAGATACGACGAAGGACTTCCTTTCTTTTTGGAACTCAATCCAGGCGAGTGCTAACCCCTCGATCATCCTCACTCATCTGAAGAATCCAAATGATGACCAATTATATTTTGCAGATGGGAGCGAGATCACTTCCGGCACTGCCAAGCGCCACACCCTCCACCCCAACGTGACGGAGGTCGGCCTGGAGCGAACCGGGGGTCCGAACCTGCAGCTTTTCGGACCCAACATTCAACCCCGACATTGCGTCATCGCCCACACGGACGGATTGGTGACCGTAACGCCCTGCTCGAGGGATGCGGAGACCTACGTGAACGGTCAGAGGATCTACGAGACGACGATTCTGCAGGTGGGTGTCTCTGTCACCCTTCTCCCTTCGGGGGCGAAAATATAAAAGCGTTGTTGTTTCAGAATGGGGCTGTCGTTAAATTCGGGCGGATTCATAATTTCCGATTCATCGATCCGAATGGAGAAGACCGTGGGCGAGGCCGACATCCGGATTTTGCTTTCGATAGGTATGTCACTCCTTCCTGTTCAGTCAAAGAAAGCCCAGATGAATGGTACAAGCCATTTTATGTATCATCACCCCGCTTTTTATGTTTTATTGTATGTAGATTACCGTACGTCTTATTAATAATTCATGATTTTACATAAAATCCGCTCTATGTGTTATTTAATTTGTTCTTTCACACTTCTATGCGTTTTTAATTTTCATTCATAACATATTTATATATGTTTATTTTTGTTTATTAATTTACTGTATCGTTTACCCCGCCCCATGAGATTATGATTTGTTTTTGCACGTTTGTTTTACTCATGCGCATGCAGATTATCGAAAGACGACAACAGCACGACCACAGCCCACACAAACAGCAACCTGACAAATTACGAGACAACTTTTGATGTTGACGGTAATGTCGAAACTGTTTCACTCAAAGACATGGATTCGCGATCGCAAAGGAGCATTGCTAGCTCCAGGGATGGGAATCGGTGAGTACTGTGCTCGAGACCAAATCGAAAAACATTTAATGATTGTCTTTCGTGATCGTGTGAATGATTGTCCTCTTCGGTCGCAGATTGTCCAACTACGAGAGGTACCCCCGAGGCAGCGATCCCATTCTTCCGGCTGTGCTCGAAATAAGGGAAGACGCGGAGGAAGCTTTCCTGCACGCGGTCATTATCGATTTGGATCCGAACGTTCCGTCTTTCAAGGTAATCCAATCTCACGTTGCAGTTAAAAAGTTTCCGGAGTTTCGAAATATTAAAACCTGAAATGTTTCCAGTTGGCGCCGACTTACACGCTGTACTTAACTGCGCGATACAGAGCCTCGACCCATTATCGGCCCGAACTCACCCCCACAGAGAGGGCGCACAGGCTGACCGTTCTCCTTGCGAGGGTGGCATCCATGATTCAGCATGTCGTTCAGGTAAGGGGTTGGTTTTATTTATAAATTGTGTTATTTTGACCGCAGGAAATTAAAATTGGGTATTCTTTTCAGGAGCGGTACTCGGACACGAAATCGCTTGCTTTTTGGATGGCGAACGCCTCCGAATTGCTTCACTTCCTCAAATGCGACAGACACATCTCCGCCTTCTCTTTGGACGCGCAAGACATTTTGGCCGAAAGTGTGCAGATAGCTTTCAGGTACGTGCACAACCCACAGATTTTCACTGAAACAGAGACAGGCCTCACTGACTCCGGTTTTCTTTTGCAGGAACTTGGTGGCTTGTCACCAAGGGGAACTGACTTCTGCCATGTCGCACTTCTTATCAGAGAGAGACGACGCTCCCAACACGGTTCTGTTGGTCCTATCATCGGCGATGGCGCTCCTCCGACGCTGTCGGGTGAACGCCGCCTTAACGATTCAGTTGTTCTCTCAGCTCTTTCACTTCATCAAAATGGTGGCCTTTAATAAAATCGTTACATCACCCTCCCAACCTCAGGTGAGAGTTGTTCTCTCGTTATCAACCCTCATCCCTTTGTATTCCTTCACTAATGTGAGCTCTGTTTTTCAGGGAGTAAATTACTGCAGTCGAGCTTGGGGTGTAAGGTTAAGGGAGAGAGTTTCTCAACTCGCCAACTGGGCGGAACGACAGGGTTTGGAGTTGGCGGCGAATTGTCATTTGGGACGGTTAGCAGAAGCGGCTTACCTTTTAGTGGTAGGTGAAGATTCCTGTCAAGTCCTGTCAACATGCGAAGAAGATATGGAATCACAAAATCTGTTTCAGGCGCCGAAATACAATGCGAACGATTTGGCTGAGTTGAGCTCGACCTGCCTGAAGCTGAATTCCCTGCAACTGAGAGCTTTGTTAAGGGGATATCAACCGCAGCAAGACGAACCGAAACTTCCCATCGAACTCATCGATAATGTGGTCCACGTAAGTTGATGGAAAGAGACCATCGGTCGAATTGGAAATGATGGATTCATTCGTTTCAGGTGGCCGAAAACGTGGCAGACGAACTGGCGAGATCTGACGGCCGCGAAGTTAAATTAGAGGAAGACGTTGAACTTCAGCTCCCGTTTCTGCTACCCGAAGACGGATACAGTTGCGATGTCGTTCGGGGGGTTCCACAGGGCCTGACGGAGTTCCTGCAGCCGCTCCAAGCTGCGGGGCTGTGTCGAATGAACGTTCAACCGACTTCGAGTGGGCAGTGGACGATTTACATGTCGGAGCCGATGACACACGTAATTTGTTTTTTTTTTTTTTTTAATTCATTGTGGTGGGGATTTTCGATTCCTTCGGGGAGGAACCAAAACTAATTATATTCGTAGCGGTAAAAAAATTTGTTTCATGAACAAGCAACCGGATTTAAAACAATTAAGCGTGCATACATTAAAAAATTAATTAATTTAATTGTTGGTTTGCGAAACGTGAGAAAAAAGTTTAATAATTAGTAATTCAAATCGTATTCCATTCATGCAATTACACCGCTTAAAGGTATTTGTTTAAGCCGTTTAGGAAATTTGTTTCGGAAAAATTAAATCTAAAAACCGCGATTTTACCTCAGAATATTTTCCGCTAATAATGTCAAGCGGCACTTACAATCTTCGAAGATAACGATTAGAAGTACTGATAATGAGAAATGCAATGCATTTCAGAGGTCACACGCAGTATCAGACCAAAATTCCGACTAATTAAATTGGTCAGAAGTTTTTTTTTTTTTTTTAATTTAAAATGAGCATTCGGCTTTGATGGTATCGCAAAATTTAACGGCTTGATTCACTCGGATTTGTTTTCGTGTGCAGTTGAGGAGTCCAAGTGCAATGAGCAACCGGTTGCCAACCACTCAACAACCGTTGGAAATTCAAACCATTCGGTTGCACAAATCGAACAACGGGATGGGCCTCAGCATCGTCGCGGCCAAGGTTGGTGCTTCTTCTTTTTTAAAAATAAAAAATTCTTATTCGACTTTCTAACTGCTTTTGTATTTGGAATAGGGAGCAGGTCAAGACAGGTTGGGAATCTACATAAAATCTGTCGTGGCCGGAGGTGCAGCCGACGTCGACGGAAGACTGCAGGCAGGAGATCAGCTGTTGAAAGTGGATGGACAAAGTTTAGTGGGCATAACACAGGAAAAGTAAGTGAGGCTTTCGTATAATTTAACCCTTTGCGATCGTATGTCCTTGTTTATGTAAATTATAATTGAAGTTCAGTCTTTTTCTCACTGCATTTGAGGGATGCGCTCAGGTTTAAATGTTTCTTTCAGGGCTGCCGAATATTTGGTGCGGACCGGCCCCGTAGTGACTCTCGAGGTGGCCAAACAAGGAGCCATTTACCACGGATTGGCCACACTTTTGTCTCAGCCCTCTCCGCTCATGTCCAGAGGTATTGTTCTCATAACTATTCCTGTTTCGATGATACCGCGGCTTTCTGGTTTCACTGTAACATATAATCCCGCTTATAACATTATACCCGCCATTTGCTAAAAAACCGGGAATCGTCGAAATTGTATAAATATTCTAACAGCTAACTTTGCCATGCTTTGCTAGCTAACAAGGAGCAGGGAAGGCTTAATTCAGAACAGTTTGAGCGGGACGCTCTTAGCACGATACCGTCAAGCACCTCCATGATGAATTTGCCCGGGAGACAGGAGCTTACCGGTAGGTTGTTTGTACCGCACAGCTCAGGAATTGACTAACACAGTTAAGCACTAACAGTTGGGTGAAAGGTTGCTTTCGCTTTTGTTTAATGGCTCCTCTTTAACCTCAGGTCTTGCGAAAGGATATTCATTCAGTCATCTTCCTTGCGATCGGGTAATTTTACCGGGCGATCCGTTCGTTAATCCTCCTCGTCGAAAACTTTTCTGTGACCGCGATGACGCTCTCGCCGTCCAAAGCAGACGCGAATGCAAACCAAAACTAACAGTGCCCAAAATAACGGTGCACGCAGTGGACGGCGATAGCACTCATTCGACAGACGGATCCGAAATCCCCGAGAAAAGTAATATTTCCACCGGAAAAAGCGAAAACGATGCGGTCAGACCCCGAGATCTGTTATCGAAAGAAGAAGCCGATAAATGCATAGAAGAGCTGAAAAGTATAGTTGCCGATTTCGAAAAATGTACGCTTAAGTCCACCCCTTTGAAAAGTGAGTTTGGCGAGTTGGAAGAGAGTCGGAAAAGCGGAAAGGCTCAACCGCAGGAATTGAATCTCGATTTGGATGGCATCTCCTCGGATTCCGATGACTCCGATTTGGTTTACGAGTACAAACCGTTGACCTGCAGTGTTACAGATTTGAGAAAGGGTCACGATCACACCAAACTCATACGAGTCGGCGGGCACAAAAGTTTAGAGGCCCTTCCGAAATCCGTTGCGGTTTCTCCTAAAAAATGCAAGAGTTTAGATTCCATTCCGATTCTCTCGGTGAGGGACCTCAAGAAAAATTTCGAAGAAGTCGCCCGAAAAGAATTCCGGTTGCCCCCTCCGATGAAGATGTGCGAGCATAATAAACTGAAAATCGTGACCAAGTCGGGATCGGAACAAAGTTGCGGTGGAAAAGCTTCGAAAGGAAAAGTTTCATCTCCTTCGAGAGTCAGCATAGAAGTGGGAAAAGTGGCGGAACTGACCAGACATTTTTCCAGCCTGGGCGAAGCAGGCGTGATTAAGTTTTATCAATTCAGTACCGGATCCGATTCCTTTTTAAGTCGGACCGGTCAGGGCAGCAAATCCGACGCGGAAACTCAGACCTGTGCGCAATCTGCGCCCGATTTGTCGCTCCGGTATCAGACTTGTGGCCTGAGGAGAAACCCGAGGGAAGTTAAAAGAAATTCGACGGAAACGGAACTGAGGACACGGCACGACTACGATTACAGTCTCATTTATTGTTTGGGCCTAAAGAAAATCGGGTTCAGTTTGGATAATCTGTTGGGATTTCCCGCGGAGGAATTGCTCTTGTCGAGGACATCGAAATCGTGTTCGGTAAAAGAGGAGTGCGGGAAGGACAAAAAGTACAGAAAGTTTCCTCGAGATTACATCCGGAAAAGAAAAACAAAGAAAGAGGACCGCCTTATGAACGGGAAATGGTTTTCGGAGGAGGTGTTGAGCCCGAGAGTTGCGAAGAAAACCGATGAAGACTTCATCGGAGGTAGACGGTTTATACTCTTAACTTGCTTGGCTTTCTTACTGTAGTTGCAGTTGCTTTTTGACTTTGGTTTGGAAGTCCTCACTGTCGCTTTTTCGTTTGCTTTTATCACGTAATGTTAGATTTGATGAGTAGACATTAGAAGTACTCGGGTTTCCCTCCGTCCATAAGACTTATGTCAGGAAGGAACCATTGTGTAGGCCCAGCACGTAATTCCCCCATTCTTCCGCGACACGAAAAAGACATTTTTTAATTTTACGCAATCGTCAGATCCATCAAAAGTAGTTTGGATTCGCATTTTTTAAAGATAGAAACGGTTTCTCGGGTTCCTTATTTGAACAGGCTGATTAATTAGCGACCGGTTTCAGGGCCCAGACGGATGAGCGAGAGAGACCTCCCTTCCAGACTCCATTCCGAGGACGCTAAAAAGCAACTCCCACCTCACGCTCCGATTCAGAGCTCAAAGAGCGTTCCTTCGCTTCACAGTAAGTGCTCACGATGTTCCTCGTCCCGACACACACACAATGCGGGGGCTTTTACACTCGAGGGAGCTTGGTCTAACATCGGCGTCGCTCGAAGACCGACGTCTCACTCACAGTTTGTGTTTGTTTGCAGCGGGCGGACAGAACTCGGAGCCCCGTCAGCAGGAGGTGTTCAACCCCGGCTACAGCAGGACCTCCAGCACCAACAGCATTCCGCAGAGCGCTCTACGATCGAGGTAAAGCTTCCCCGCGTGCGATTGTTTCGATTTTGAAAGCGTTTGAGAATTCTCTCTGATGAGGTATTTCTTTGGATAGGTCAAATCAAAATTTAAGCGATTCTAGAATGAAACCCGGAACACCGCAAGGTCCGCTTTATCTAGCTCAGTCCACTCCTAGCTTGCACCCGACCCAGCACTTCTCTCCGCCTGGACATTCTAACCAAAGCATGTTGTACAATTCTAATAATTCGGGATACCATCCTGATAACGCTCCCGCAAGGTGATTTATTTTCCTTCTAATCCGCGTTCGCCTCCAAGCGGGATTCTTCAAGCCATGTTTTCTTTCAGCAACCATCCCGCGAACAAACCCGTCAACAGTCCCTACATGGGCGCTCGAACCAACTATGCTTCGGCCAACACGTATCCAGGATCGCCCCAAGGGAACCATTACCAAGGTCCTCCTCCAAATGCTCAGTACCACGGCGGCCCCCAGCCGAATCCCGCCCACGGGGCCGGGCAGTACCCCGGCATCCAGCAGGGCAGCCCCTACCAGGGCACTCCCGGGGGTGTTTACCCCGGCAGTCCTCAAGCGAATCAGTATCAGGGAACCCCCGGAAGCAATCATTTCCAAGGTCACCCCGGCTCCGTAAATTCCCAGAACTCTTCCTATCAAGGAACTCCCGGGAGCTATCATTACCCGGGAAATCAGTACCAGGGGAGCCCCGGGCCCGGAGGGTACCAGTACCCGAATCAGCCAGCCGCCTACAACTCGGCCAACAACCAAACCGACAACGAAAGGTTTTATCAGAACTTGTGCGTGTACCGGAATCAGGACGGGTTCGTCAAGAACAAAATGATGAGTCCCGACGACAGGTGAGTGAAGAAGTTCCCGAGGGAAGAGCTCTGTCTAGAATGGAAGTTGTGCGCGTGAACATGTCCGACGACCTCTTTCCAAGCCATCAACTAATTGAAGTAAATTAATAGAAACGGGATACAAAGTCTCAGTTGGAATAAGTTCACTCTCAATAAATCCATATTTATCCTTTGCATTCTGTAGTTATTATTATATTTATTTAATTATTTATATTTTATTTTTCATACATATATTTATTTGCTTTTATTTTGTATAATTATTTAATTTATTCATAATTGTGTTACGTGTCTATAATTGTGCAAAGGGTTGATTTGGCACCCTAAAAAGGGAGGGCTTCGGTTCAAAGACTCCACCGATTGTTACCATAACAGTGAGGAGAAGTTTCATATAAAAGAATTCGAAGTTTGCATTGAAACGGTTGAAACTCCCGTTTCCAGTGCGTGCAGCCATCGGGCTGTGATTGCGTTAACGGTTCATTCATGGCAGGTTTCTCTTCCGGGTGTCGTCCTAATTTGTGTATGGGCGTGTTTGTCTCGGTGGAAACTTTGTCTGACGACCGAGAGAATATTAATATTTGAACATCTCCGGCAGGACTCCCGCGAACAACCCTCCGCCTGCCCCGTACTCCCCCATGTCCGAATCCTCGAGGGATCGACCGGCGTCAGCGTACATTCCTCCGCATTCCATGCCGCTTCAGAATCAGGTGCGTTGTTAATTTATTAAAACAGATATCTTTCTAATGAGTTTCTCTAATTATGAAAATATTAATGTGGTTTCTTTGTTTCCGCAGGGTATGCAGTCGAGGTCCCAGTCCTCTCGTGACATGTTCAGACAAGAAGCTAAATTCCAAGAGATGTCGGAAGAGGTTCGCCGACGCGAGTTGAGGGGTGGCACACCTGCCGGACGACCGGGAGTCACCTTCGGCCCTCCGCCGGTGGCGCCCAAGCCGCCATTAGGGGAAGACTACAGGGAGAGTCCTCCTCCGCCTCCCCCACCGACAACCACTCATCCTCTGCTGCAGAAAACAAATCCGACTGACACAAGGCAGGTGCAATATTCCCAGACGTCGCCCCCATGCATCGAGACGATTTATGAAACAGTGTTTTCTCTGAGCAGGTACCAAGCATCCCTTAGCGAGCCTCCCCGCGGAGGTTACTACCCCGCTTCGCCTGGTGACAGGCGGCAGTACCCCTACACGGGCACCAATCCGTGGGAGAGGGAGGAGAAGGAAAAGGTAAGTCCCGAATGCCTTGGATGAGTTTTTTCTGCTGTCGTCTGCCTTGTAACGTATTTATCTTTCGGTGAAGGAACAAGCCAGAAGACGCGAGGCCGCCAGGCAATGGAGGGAGCAACAGATCAACGAATTAAGCAGTATTTCGAACAGAACGTCCCAACAGGAGGAGCAGCTGAGGGCGTTGATTCTGGAGAGGGATTTCGAGAAAAGAGCGGAAGAAGCCAAGCAAGATGACGAGGACGAGGGAGAAGACGAGTCAGCAGTCACCGTGAGTCTCTGAAATTTTTTTTTTTACTTGAAATGATTAGCAGGCAGATTTGAATATTCGCTAATTGCTTCCGCAGGAAAGCACCGAACGCGTTCAAGGTCTGCTGAGAATGGCCCAGCAGCAAAACGGCCCTATAATCCGACCAGCGACGTCTTCGATAGCTCAAATGAAACTGGATGAAGTCAGGAGGCAACACGCCCAGGGCCAAAATCTCAACTTGAAAATATCCCATCCAAAAACACAGGTGAGCGAGACCCATTCCTTCCCCGATTTCGCTGAGGAAAAATCGTTTCTCTAACGCATTCCATTTTCCAGATGAACGTGAACGACCTGAGATTTGAGAATCTATCGATAAACGGTCCTTCCCAATACAATGGGTACTATCACGAGAAAGCCAACGGGAACCACACTCAGACTCCAGAGAGAGGGCCTTCCTACCCTCCCGCACAACAGAACAACGGGGGGGTTCTCAAAAGCCCCGTCAGCCCTACCGTGCAACCGACCAAACGCGTTTCCTTCAGCGATCCCAACGCAAACTCAGTCGTGAACAATAACAACAGTGTGAACAACAGCACGCCGAACAACAACAATAACAACAACAGCAGCAGTAGCATGGAGAAAATAATAGAAGATCCAAACGTACGTTGACTTTGGATTTTTTTTATCCGCATTAGCGTTAAGTTTGATCTATTTTTACTGTAACTGCTTACAGAATTTTATAAACGAGGCGGAGAATCTGCTGAATTCACCGAAGACCCCAGAAGGCGCCCCCTCGTTCACGGGAAGCACCCCGGGCGTGATCGGCGCTCAGGAAGTGTACAGGTGAGAGCCGAAATCCCCACACAGGAACCCATAGGGTCGGACAGGCGAATAACCCACGTGCACTTTCAGAGACCCCAGGCAGAGACTTCTGGCGGAGCAGAAACAGAACTCGACTCCCAAAGTACCTGGCCCGGAGAAACTGAGCTTCAAGGAGAAAATGAAAATGTTCGCGATGGAAACGGGAGAGGACGGGACGCCCAGGGACAAAGTGAAAATCTCGAGAGCTCAGAGGGACATTGACAACATAGCGAGTCCGCTGAACAATAATCACTCGTAATACCACAACGAAAGTGGTCCGTTTAGGTTGCGAATGGGAAAAACCTTATTCTGATTTAGGTTTTTGTCGCAAATGAATTGTTGAGTTTTTATGGCTTTTTTCGGTTCGGCCATCTTGAAAATCAGCCACGCTGTTTATATAATTGACACAATCGAATGTAGTTTCGAGCAGTTGAATGGAAATTCATTGCAACTTTTGTCCTTCGACCGAATGATTCGAAGAGGTTTTAGCGTTTGACTCTGTGCGAATGGACGTTTAGGTTGAGGGATAAGACGAATTAAAAAGCGTGGCTAAGTGGTCGACATCATTTTTAAAAAAGGATAGGAAACACGAGGTACAATCCCATCCGATTCACCATTTTGCCTTATTTCTCATGATCCCATTTTAGAATTGTAGTTTAAGGGCCTTTCACTTGTAGAGAAAAGCAAGTTTTATTCAAGTCTTTCCTCGTATGGGAGTTAGAAACCGCAATCGTCTTTCCATTGTGTATCATAATAATAAAGTATAATTTGATATTGTCGATAAAGAGCGGTGCGATTCATTAGGAATAGTTGGTTCTTATCAGTAACGGTCGCGTCCTTTTGGAAGTGCCTCAAAAGTCCCGAAATGGTTTTTCTTCCGCGCCGCTGCGACAGGTTTTGGTGTCCCAGGAAGAGGACAGGGGGAGGAAGGCCGCATAGTTCATTAGTTTCTGTGTTAATAATGATTTATTTGTTTATGTTGTGTACATATTAATACATATATATAATATATACATATATATATATATGAAAAGAATTCATCCGCCATTTTAAAAGAGGGTTTTGGGTAGCTCATTTTATTGCCTTGCGTGATGGTCAGCGGTCTGTCCCCCTTTACAAAAGATTATCTCCCCTTTTATTTGGGAAATCTTTCCTCCAACTGGCCATCTTATTTCCTCGAACATTTGCATGTTTTATTAAAAAAAAAGAAATGTAAAATGGTTGCTACGAAAATTTATGACTTTTTTACCTGTAAAATTTTTTATTATTCAATATAACGCAATGTTAAAGAGTTGTTGTGTGTTTTGTGTGTGTGTGTGTGGATCCCAACGAATTATTTTCGATCGGACCGGATCAAGTGAAGGGTCAAACTTGAAAGTGTGCTTTGCGTGCCGCCATTACTTTTTTCATTGCCTTTTTAATTCACTCAGGAAATTCACTTTCGTGTCCTTAAACTTGAGATTTGCGTTTACTTCCCACTCACCGATTGCGATTTTCCACCCTCTCGTGGGGGTGAGTTCGGTTGCGGATTACAGTCATGGCGTCCCGTGTAGATTTTTCCACTGAAACGGACAGAATTTCGAATTTTGGGCGGCTTTTCTAGGTTCTTTCTTGCTAATGTCATGACCCTGTGTTCCTGTATGCATATGTATTAAAGGTTTTTTTGCGTTAAAAAAGTATTGTAAGGCATTTGTTTTGGTATCAACGCGGAGCCATAGGGGTGTCAAACTCAAATTTGGATAAATGAACAATTTTAGGTTGAACGCAAATAAATAAAATCATAACCGTTATGAATCCAAATTTTAAATGTTTCGAGGTGAGGAAATGTCACCCTGCATTGGAAATGACGAAAATGTCCAAAAGATGAAATCATTCGAACCCTTAATATACTTCAGTTTAATATAGTTAACATTTCTGTTTTATTTTCGCATTGTCTCGGATGTATTTACTGGGGCACGAGTTGGACACCCCTGTCGTAGTGTTAAGGTGAGATTTGAATTTTCCGCTGTTTTTGAAAAAATGATAGTCGAACAGTAATAATTTACATTAAAAAATGGCCGCAAATAAAACAATTGCGTTTCGACAGAATGGAATTGCCTGATTTTTATGTCAGCTCAGTTTTGAGTTAGAGTGGCGACGACGGGAGGGAAATACTCCCCAAAGATGGCGCCCACCAAATGTCTTCAGGACAGAGGGAACAATGAAAAAACTAAAAACCCATTGTTTAATTTACGGATTTTATTTACAGTCTCCAACCACGAATATTTACAATTGTGTCGAGTGTCACAAATGAACACTTCACGACGGTCCCCCGTGTTTGGATCTAACGTGTCTTTCCAGATCTCTTCTTCTCACGAGAATTTTACCGCAGAATTGACAGCTTGAAACAGAAGAAAAGGAAATTAACAAAAGGAGAAGATGATCTTCTGCGAGGTCTTCTCCCCCGAAGACTTACTTGTAATGGGTGTGTCCCCGAGCATGGAGTCGAACGTGCTTGTTGAGGTTGCTGGGGTCTCCGAACGGCCTTAGACAATATTTACATTTCAAAGGTTTGTATCCTGTATGTGTTCTGTAAGAGAAGAGGAGGAGAATTGAAGTTAATCTGTTTTTCTAAAGACGCAGAGCAGAAGAACGATTGTCGACACTGACTAAATTTACAAGACAGAAGAACGCGACAGCAGTTCTGAACAACATTTCCGGTTAGTCTGAAATTTTTGTTTTGTTCTGAACACAAGGGTTAACCCGGTTTTCGTGAGCTTTACTACCTGATGTGAATTTTTAATCCATATTTCCTCGAGTAGATTTTCCCGCAGTAAATACACCTATGACCGCTGTCGGATTTTCCCAGATTGGAAACCAGAGTTTCCATCTTGGACGCGTGCTCCTCGAAGTCGAGTCTCTTTCGCTCCCTTCGCTGCTTCTCTTTGCTGTCGTCATTCCTGAGGATGTTCTTTATGAGAAACCTCTCGCTTTTGTCCCCCGGCGTTTCGGGGGGTTTCCTCACGTCGAAATAGGGGGGAGCGAACGCGTCTCCTCGAAAGGGGGGTAGATTAAAAAAAACAGAAGTGAGGTCGATTGGGAACCCGACGACCTCCTCCTCTCTTTTCACTCGTAAATCCGCGGGTGTCGGCGTTTCCTCGACCTTTTCCACCTTTTTGTAGGGGGTGAATGCAGACATTGCCAAACCGATTTCGCGTTACCACAAAACCCGAACACTTTCCCGGCAACCTGTTTCCTCCGAGATTAATAGAGAAGTGATATTAACTTTTAATTGAATTTATATTAATAAAGTTAAAGAGTGGGGATGATTTTCCGAGAGGGGATGTTCTCAGTCACGTGGACTGCTATAGCCCCTTTAACATCCTTCACCCACTTTCGGTTAGGGGTGGTTTTCCATGACGCCGAAGGGTGTTCCATAAATTCTCACCACTTTTTGGTGAGTTATTATCTTTGAATTATCTTCTTGAGCAGACGTGTTTCAACGTTTTTCCATAATATTTCCCTCCAATCTTTTCCTCAAATTGCGTGATTAGCAAAAAATTTGGGGTTTATAAACTGACCCAAAATAAAAGTTATGTAGCGGTAAGAAGGGATGATTTTACCCCGTCTGTTTCTTCATTTACATTTCCTCCTTGAAATAGTTAACTTCGAAAGCAAAAACTGTCGGAATTGCCAACCCTTTGTCCGCCGAAATCCACACAACCCATCCCGAAATTATCCCCCACCCCTAACTGCACTTGTGTACGACTGATTTCCGCCGCATGCAGGGGTGACAACAAGTGTTTCCTTTCTCTCACAAATCACAACAGCGTGTCCACTTTGGCGACGGCTCTCGAGCGAACCAAACGCAGCCGACATCTGCTCTCGCCCCTGCCCACCCCCGACAGACGACCTCATCACCCCCTTCAGCCTCACTGCGAGTGCCGATCATCCCTCCACCGATGCGGATTATACCTCCGGTTAAACGTTTCAATATAATAATAATGAGATTCTGAGTGAGGGCTGGGGACAATGGTGTCAATATCGAACATATGATGTTACCCACGGACACCGCAAGGACCTCGCTTTTAATTGAGATAAAACACCAGGCTAATGGAAGTAATCTTGTTTTTGTTTTGGCGAAGGGTTGCGTCACTCGAGGGGAGGGACTGAGTGCTCAGGGTGCGGTGCACCCCCGTGCGAAGGTAGGATGGGGGGTGGCTCCATAGGGTGCAATGGCAAAGACGTCTTCCCCAATGATATAACTCCGTTTGATGATAACAACTTGAGGCGAAACCAGAGATTGTTTGCATCGCAGTGATGCGGGGAAGGGATTAATTCATCCCCAATGCGGCAGGTGCTCCGTATCCCAGTATTAGCATGGCCGTGTCGAATGAACCCTCCCGAACTTTAGCCAAACACCACCCCGACCCTCCTACATCGCCACCGGATCTTTTAGAACCTAACTTATCGTCGAGATCAATATTATAAATGAATTCCATTGTGTTCTCAGCTGTCTGAGATCTTTTTATCCGTCAAACTTCAACCCCCACCCCTCACGCAACACTTCATTTTTCATTAAACTTCACCCGCGCGATTTCACTTTCGCTGACAATGGACACCAAAGCACAAAGTTTCCCCTCAACTTACCGCCAAAGGTGTAAAGCTTCCTGTGCTTCAATATTTAGAATTTCTACTTTTCAAAATTTTCCTCCGATTGCTCCCCTAAAAGAGAAACATCATTTTGAATTATCCGTCCATGTGTCCGTCCGTCTGTCTGCGCAATATCTTACCCAACATGGACTGTTCCTTCTCCCCCGCAAAGTAATCTCCCAGTCTGTGGTACGTTTCCGCCTTCGCTTCGAGAATTTCCCGGATGATTTCTGAAAGAGTTGGGGATGAGTCAGCGTCTTCCGGAGGGCGTCCGCCCCCGAAGAACCCTCTTACCTCCTAGTATGTCCCTGCTGCTGACCATCTTCGCCAGTTCCGTTTTCACCTCCCTCATCAGCCAGGGCATGAAATTCCGGTCCACGTCCAACCTGATTTCGTCCGTGAGGAAGCCGACGTCCTTAAGTCCTTCCAGGACGTTCGGTACCAGGTCGGCGATGTACCCTTCTGACAACATGGCGGCTGCCACCCTCTCTTCCGTCTCTTTCTGCAGTTTCATCGCGGCTTCGTGCTCGGCCATTCGCTTCTCCTGTGAGTGTCAGCAATATTAGAACCTCCAACTTATGTCATTCCCCTCCCCGACGTACCTTCTCTTCGGCCAATCGCTTCTCCTCCTCCTCCAGCCTTTGCTCCTCGGCCTTCTCTGCATTGCGCAGTTCCAGGAACCTTTGCTGCTGAGCTCGGAGGTCAGCGATCTCCTCCTCCTCCAGTACTTCCATCAATGCCTGCTCCACCGTCTTCCCCACGAGGACCTCCAATATCGGCGCGACTTCCACGTCGAAGTCGAACAGCTGAAATGCAGGTCGCGGTCAGCGACTTGTTCTCTCGTGAGCAGACGCAAGGTGTTTACCTCTCCCGGCCATATTTGGGTTTCCTGATCTATTCCTGTTTTGGCGGGGACATAGAGCGGGGTGGCGGGGCGGTCGAGGAAGAGGTCGGTTTGGCAGGCGGCTTCCGTCTCGAGGGGGCGGTCGAACAGCTCTTCGAGGTAGCGTTCGGTCTGAACGGGTTCGTGTCTCCGGCCGTTGACGGGGGGCGGCGTCCCCATTCGGCCCTGTACGCAGTAGCCTTTTGCCTTTTTCCTGGCGAGGGCTCTCCGTCGGGCCTCTCGCCTTTTCTCCGCGAGGGTCTCGAAGCCTTCCTGCAAGACACCCTCCATCACTGATTGCACCCCTTTATTCCCCTTCACCGCTCCCCGAAAAGCCTTTCTGCACTTCCGTCATGCATCGGTGAGAATAAAACACTCACCTGGTGTTTGTCTACCGACAACATTTTTGCATATCCGAAATTTGGGTTCCATTTTGGCTGCTGCTCGTAAATATTAATTATTCATTTTATAAATTATTAACTACTCGTCCAAATTTTTACTTAAAAATGACAAACCCACACAAAATTCACAAAACGACAGAAAACAGAAGAAAGTATGGGAAGACGCAGTACTCACCGTTTGCTGTGGGAAGGATGAGAATGTGCACCCTCTGACCACCCTTCGGTCGAACATGATATTCCCGTAGGGAAGATTTCCATCCCTGAAACAAAAAAAACAACGAATGAGTATTCCAGGCCAAATTCTTTTATCTGCCCCTTTTTGTGGGGTCTTTGATTTCCTCCGTCTCAGAAGAAGACGTCGAGGAAAAATGACGTGATTCCCTAACCTTTCACTACCTTTTGTGTCGGTGAATCGATATTTTGTCAGTGATTGTATGTGTTTGTTCCCCTTCCATTGGGGAGACCGCACTTAAAGAATTTTCAAATAAAGCTGACCTTCGAATATTCTTAAATAATGAATCTAATCAAAAAAACACCACTAAAAATTATACAATGGATTATAATATGAATACGTGAATAATAATTAATACAAATATCGTTCAGTATAATATATTTGCTAATAATATTTTTATTTTCCTTCGGATTTTGAATTGCTTCAAAATGGCGATTCAAATTCAATTTTCTTTAATTATTAAATCCGACAACAGGAAATTGTTCAACAGTAAAAATATGAGAAAGGGTTGCACTTTCGCTTATCCTTTATACGTTGCCTTTTTCAGTTCGAATCATGTCACTTGGAAAACAAAGCCCCCACAGCGGTGGTCTCTGTTGGACAAAAATCGAATTCATCGGCATTCCGATAAGAATTACGTGAACCGAACATTGACTCTCGGAAAGGCACTCCCGGACAGGTCACGAACGAGCTTTCACAGCAGGAATTCCACCCCCTCCCGCCGACACTAACAACCCTTCATTTTTCATTCCACCCCCGCAGGCCATGATCCGGGGCAATGCTAAGTCTTGGACGGGCGGTGGTCGGTGGCTCCATTATTCATTCGGTCGCCGAAAGGGGTGCGGAGAAGGGGAGGGGCCCATCTCCTATTTGGAATTTTCAAGAATTCACGCAAAAACCCTTCCATTTACATATCATTAATAAGAATCAACCCCTAATGTCACCATCGATCTCCGAAACCTCTTTTACTTCATCTTACGGCCATTTCCAGGAACAACAGCACATACCTCTTTTCCTCCAGGCCAATTTCTATGTATCCCCCGGGGGATCTTTTGCTCCTGCAGCAGTTCGCATGATAGTTCCTGTTGTTGAGGATCTTCGGCCGGGAAGAGTATGAGTACATGACGAGGGGCTTCTCCCCCACTCCGAGGGTCTCCGCGCTGTTGAGGGAGTTGCTGGAACTCGGAGAGGATTTGGACTTCCTGTTCCTGGACGAAACCAACAGCTTCACCGTTTCCTGCGGGGGTTCGAGGAAAACCCCGCTCCTGACGGTGGTGATGAACTGCGGTTTCTCCTTCTTGGAAAGGTTGTTGGGGACAATCTTACCCCTGATGTTGTTGAGGATGTGCAAGGGTTTCTCACCACCGGCGGTGCTGTAGTTGAGGTTGTTGTTTATCTGCTCGACGGATTTGTATAAATTGGTGTCCTTATTTTCTATCTTCTGGAGCTTCGAGTCCAGGTTTTGAGCGATGATGAGTTCGTTGTCGGTGACCGTCATTTTGAGGAATCAGAACCGTCGAAATCACAGCACCGTCATAGTCTGAGTCACCGACAGGAAAATTTGGAATAATTCTGCCCGAGGATTATTCAAAGACTGGAACGCATTAACAGCCGGACAGTGTCCTTCAAGTCAGGGCGCATGTCCTTCTTTCGCCCCTCGCCCCTCTTTCAACCCCCAACTGAGGGTTTTCATTAACGACGTCTCGGCATTCGGTCGAGTGATTGGTTAATTATTTTTGGCACCTGGTGATTTTCTTTTGTTTGTTTTAGGCTGTTGGGATACTTTCCTGCCGTCGGTCATGAAGCTTTTGAATCCTTTGAAAATCAGAGGACAATCGGATGATACAATGGCAACAGCACTCTGTTGTCTTGCAGGAGAGGAGAATGAGAACATGAACCATCTACTGCAGATTTTAAGGTCAGTCACCTCCGTCTTTCTCTCATTACAAATGCAAGCAAAAATTTATAGACCTGCATGAATGTCACGACAGCAGTCAGCAAAACGACAGTTTGTTTTGCAGATCGCCCCCCATATAATGCAATAACCCAGTTCAATTTGATCTGTCATGTATTAGTGCAAAACAACAGCGGTGTTAAAACTAAAATTGATGAAAGAAAAACATACTCACTTGAGCGGAGGATTGCGGTACATTTTCCGAGTGACCATGACGGCCCTCGGGGGGCTCGCGAAAGTGTACTGGCCCTCCTGGGGGAGGCCCTGCCCGAACGTCGGGGCGCCTCCCCCATCGGCCGACGGACACTTAAGCATTCTCACTTCGGAATCACTTCACAGCGGAATCTGCCAACGTTTGAGCCGACTTCACTCGAAGTGTTTTCATATACCGAACGCCCGTCCTCCTTTTAACGCACATATATAAATAAATACAAAAATGAATATAATTTTTAAAATTAAAAACGTTTAAAAAGTTGTTTATCGACAACGAAAAGTCGCTATGGAGACCCGGAGGACATTTTCATCCCGAGGGAGACATCTCCCGGAGGAAAAAGTGATCTCCGCGTGTGTTTTATCGACTTTGGAGCGTTTTATTCTTTAATTTGCCATGAGAGGAAAAATCATAGGATTTCGATATAAAAACATATTTATATTCTACATAACGTGTTTAAAGTATTGAAGTTATTTATTTACTCATTATTTTAATAATTTATTTATAAAAGTATATGTTATTGTATTTATTTTTTTATTTTTATTTATATAGTAGCGCTCAAAAGTATTTTGACAATACAAAATTTTTAGTTTTCCACCCGTAAGAGTTACATACAAAGTGAAATTTCATTAAAATGCTTTACAACGTTTATAAATATAATATTAATTATATAACAGAAGAAACAAACAGTTTGTCTTTACAATTATAAAATAGAACTTAATAAGAGTGTTAAAGAAAAAGCAGAAAACTAAAAAGAATGTTATATTATTATTAAAATAAAATAACAAAATATACAAATCATATTATTAATAGTATTGATAACTAAATACTACAACACTAAAATAATACAAATCCTATAGTAAAATAATTAACTATAAAATTTTGTATTGTCAAAATACTTTTGAGCGCTACTGTATATCGTATTGTTATGGTTTTTATTTATTTATTATCGGTTATGTTACACATTTGAACTGCTGTAGTTTTAATTGTAATTATATTATTATATTTTGTAATTGTAAAATTAATAAACCCAAAAAGGGTAACAATATTTAAATTTATTATTGTTATGAAAACGAACATAAATGTGAATTTATTTATTCTTAATGTATAATAAATATCAACCCCATATAAATAAATATATATAAAAATAAACAGTATTACAATAAAAAATAATATGCACTTGATAGAGATGGCAATGTCGAATTTAGTTTACGAGATCCCCGAGAGATGTCACTTCAATTAATAAAACCGTTACGAAGTTTCCATATTTGAATTTTTAATTTGATCATGAAGCCGATTGTGTAAATATCGCTACGATTTTCATCATTTAATCTCGTTTATCTGATGTCGTCAACCGAAATTGGTAAGACCGCCTGCCTTTCCATCCGCGAATGACAACCATTCGCTTGGAATTTCTCCCGCGGAGGCGCCAATTCCTCCGTGACGACGACCTCTCCCCGAAAGGTCACCCTTTTGCATCCTTTCGCAAAATGGCGCCCTTCCCTCCCTTCGGTTGGGGAGGAACTCTTCGGGGAAGAGTCCTTCGAACGCCGGGGGACGGAAGAAGTCGAGGATATATTTTTCATTTCTTGAAAAATCCGCGAGTTTCAAGTTCATGAATTGTTTTAATTAGTCACGGTGGAGTCATTTAAATCATTTTAAACGCTCCGGGTAAAATTAAAAATTAACTCTGCCAGCGAGATTTATTCCTTTTTGTTGTCGCGGATTGTGCACATAGGAGCACACACACCGTTTGAATTAGTTCCATTAGCCCCGGCCGCTTTATTTCTTTTATTTTTATTTATTTATTTGGCGTCGCGCTCCACGGCCGCTGTGCTGCTCTCCTCACGATGAGATCCTTATCGCCCTAACAATGTCGAGATAATTGATCTGTGAATCTCATTGTTTGCAATTGACTCGCAAGAGAAACAAAGCTAACGGGGTGATGGTGATTGATTCGAAACAATGGCGGAAACCCCCTCGTGGGATTCCCTTTTTCGCTCTTTTTCTGCATTTCCGCTCTTGCGACGGAATCCCATAAAGGGACAGACAGAGCAGTCTTCCTAAGACATTCAGAGTGCGGGTTGCTGTCGACGTCGAGCAAATTCTTAATGAGCAAGAAAGCCACTCAGAGAAACTATTGGAAAGCAAACAACTCTGAAAGTGGAGCGGATGGGCTTTTGCGCCAAAATGATGACCTTGTTACCTCTGCCCCAGTTCGACCGGATGTCCGCCAAAAACAACAGCGGATCGCCTTCTTTCCTCCGACCTCGAGCAACCCCGAGTCTCCTCCCCGGCGCCTTCCAACCCCCGATCCAAAATGGCCGACTAACTGTTCCTCTTCGTGTAAAAGATGTTGACCCCCCGGGGGCGCAACAGACTAAAAAATACAAAACGAATTGGAAGCAACGGCCCATTATTTTCTCTTTTGGGTATCGATCGCTTTTGGAGCAGAAAAAACGCTTCGGCCATAACTCTTTATAAATTGACGGAGTGTCCGACCTAATTTTGTAAAATTCCTCCGAGGTACAGACGATCTGTCTTCAGGTACGAATCGTGGCAAGCGGGTGGTTGTATCGGTCGGGGTTGTTGCAGGGGAGGGACGGGCCGACGGACGGACAGAAACGGCGAATCGGAGGGTCGGAATTCGGTGAATGCGAGTGGGGTTCGTTAACAACCCTTCTCAGTGGGAGTTTAATTTTGGAAAATATTTTTAATCAAGCGATTTTAGGGTAGCAAATTAAGGGATGATTTTTTGGTGCTTTAGGGTCGGGGGTGATGGAAAAAATGACGAAGCCCCGCGACCCCCTCCGTCGACCTTCGAATGAGGCATCGCTAGGGGTGGAAAGAAATGGAAATTAATGTGAGGATTCATATATGGAAGGAGGAGCATTAAATGGAAAGAAACAACAGTGTAACAGAGTCACACTCTGAAGGAGTGGCAAAGCCCCCAAAGATGCAAAAATTAGTGGATTTCCTGTTGGTGCCAAATGTCCCAAGGACAGTGCCCAGCACGGGACTGATAGTGGGACTGTAAATCTTGTCCGGTTCTCCCCATGTCGAATGCAGTTCGGTTGACAGAATGAAATTTTATTGCGTGTGCTGAGTGGAGAGGAGATTGGGTGCTCGTGGGGAGGAATGAGGAGGGGAGGGGAGGGAGAGAGAGGAGAGAGGGGCAGGAGATGGCACCCCATTGTTCGTATGAATAGATTTTCAAATAATCAACATGACAGTGACCTCTGACCCGCACGCTTTGGTTCCTCGTACCTGACCAAGTTTATCCAGTTCAGGTTGTTTATTGTTTTTTATTGTGTTTCTCGAGGAGCTTCCTGCCAAAGTTACAAGGCCTTAAGAATGTTGAGGTGATTCTGTGAAACGTCTTTTTTATTTTCTTCAGGCTGTCAGATAAGAAGAAACATGATGCACGTGTGAGGGAGGAGGAGATCGCCTGGAGGAGATGAAATCTCTTGTGTGACTCTTCGAAATGATCGCTCACCCGTCATTTCGAAGAGAGATGGGAAAGAAAGGAAGAAAATAAAGAACACAGAAAGGAAGGTAAGAAAAAATATTAGACATAAGTGAAAATGACAATAAAGAAATGGACAAAGAGAAGAAAAAACAAATGAGGAGAAATAAACAAAATAATTAAGAAGAAATTAAAAAAGGGAGAAATTAGGAGAATGAAATAAAGTAAAAGACGGGAATGAAAAAATAAATGAAGAAAATTAGAAGAGGACAGAATTAAAAAAGATGATATAGGCGGAGGAAGAAAGGAAATAGTAAAAAGAAGTACGAGAATGAAAGAGGAGAGCGTAAAAGTGCGAGTAAAAAGGAAGGAAATAGAAAGGAAAAGGAATAAAATAACATAAAGGGACAAAAATAAAAGAAGGAAGGATAAAACAAAGAATAGGAGAATGGAAACAGATGAGTATAACGTAAAAAGAGAAAAAAAGAAAGAAAGGAAAAGATAGTAAGAGAAAGCAAGAAGCAGTGAATAGGAGAGTGAAAGAGAAAAGCAAAAGTAAAGTGAAAGAAGGAAATAGAATAATGTTCCAGCTGAACAATGAGAGCAGAGGAAGCGCGAGGAAAGTTGTCAGGAAGAGAGAAAACACGAGTAGATGGGGGCGGTCAAGCGGGGGAGTGGAACAAACAACCATCTTCGTGACTTTTTCGAGAGTTGGCCGAATTATCTCTGGAAATATTAAAATGAGCATCTCATGGCGCAATTCGAGAAAGGCCGCCGACTGTTTAAGGACCTGCCCGGACGGTCCCCTAAGAAGAGCCCGCGGGCCACAAGCCAAGCACCGCGCCCGGGGCCAGTCGGCGACCCCGTAAAACAGCTTGTAAATACATGCTTTACAGTCATCTAAATGTTTGAGAACAGTAGTTATGTAGTTAATATACATAAATACATACGTATTACTTCATTTGGAGTTGTCGGGTGATGAGAGCGTGAGATGTGAGGCGGGGGTCGGGTGGGGGCGAGGGGCGGAGGGTGAACCGCCCCTGTTCGGCCAGGGGAGGCTCAGGAGGAGACAAACCCGGTGGTCTTTTCTTTCTTCCTGGCCGGCAATAAAGCCATTAAAATTTTACGACGATTCTTGTCGTTGGGAGAAGTTTTTTCCTTTGAATTTGTTTTCCATTTGGAGCATTCATTAATTGATTCGTCAAAGGAAAGCCGAAGAGACGGAATTCCGGTGGTCGGCAGCAAAAACAAAACAGTTGCGGAAATACTCCTTATCACCTTGGGAAAGACATCACAGCCTAAAAGACAAAGGGAAGACAGCCTAAAAGACTTTTCTATTTTCAGATCACCTTCTGCCCAACACCTCCAAGTTTCATCATCCTTCAGCAATGCTGTCAAACCTCCCTGACCTCAAAAGCAAACACTCCCAAAGAGAACATAATGGAGAAACAGTGAGGAAAACAAATGGAAGCGTTCAGATTTACAATCAATTATCTCGAGAAGGTATAATTATTTCTGTTTAACGGTTGGCGGCACTGCTGCGCCCCCCTCGCGCCCCCCCAACGAAAAATTACCTTCCAAAGAGTCGATAAATTCTTCTGATTTATTTTGTCCACGTCCTGCGGGAGGCAGTGGCGTAGACCGTTGAGTTGCCGGAGGGCGAGGGGTGGCAAGGGGTGTCCAGGGGGTGATTGATTGATTGGGGGACGGATCACGGCAACCGGAAGTGGGCATCGCGCGGCTACTTCGACATAACCAGAAGAAGAAGAGAGTTGAATAAATATTATGATTAAAAATCAGGTTTTGGGGTTATTGATGATGGATATTAAGAGAAGCATATAATTTGGCTACGTCCTGCTGCATCGTTGTTGGGGGCCCATTCGACTGACATGACGCCCAGCAACGCCCTCGGTCGGTTGTCGCGAAACCACTGCTTTCCTTCTAATTAACAAATGTTCTGTACTAAAGTGTATATGTTAAAAGAAAAATCCTAAAAGTTGATTACTGAGAAATAATTAAAAGGAAATTAATTACGACTTATAAAAATGAAAGTTATTCCCGACTCAAAAAAAACAAAAGTTACCTTTAACTCAAAAAAATCAGAAAAAACGAATGTTACTTGTATAATAATAGGGGAAATAAAAAAAAACGGAAGTTACTAATTGTTTTTATTAATAAAAAAAACCTGTGTTAATTGGCAAAAAGGGTTCGTTTAAATTTGTACAAAAATCGAAAAACCGGAAGTCGCTTTTAACTTGAAAAAAGGAAGTAACTTTTGCTACAAAAAGCGGAAGTTACTTATGACTCAAAAACAAAATTGAAATTAATTTTACCTTATAAAAATCGAAAAAACGGAAGTTAACTCAGTAATTAAATAAACAATTATAAAATTATTGTCGAAAATGGCGGCGTTATTCCGTTGACTCATTTTAATCCGACAGCACACAACAAATGATGTAAACCGAAGTGAGTCAACACTCGACAAAAAGATAGACAAAAGAGATCGGAGGGGGCGTCATGGGGCTGGAGGGGGGGGCGAATGGGGCCCCACGAACAATTCAATTCCATTCAGACCGGTGTGATTCAATCGTTGCCATTGCTTAATTAAAGGTCAGCGCTCGGGTTCATAAGTTAAGAACTAAATTGCGATAATAATTAAATTAATGATGGAGAAATCTAACAGACGATATTTCAAATTGTTCTTCCCCGCAAAAAAACTTTGACAACCAAATAATTGTTTTCTGTCTGGCCCGGTCGAGTCTTCCTCAAATTCCGACCTCCTCTTCCATTTAAATTACCCTCGGGGAACTCCGACCCACAAACTGGATCTCTCTCCCATCGCCTGGGTTCCTCTCCACCGGCCACCTCCGGAAACTCTCTCGGGGAAGAACAGCACCGGCCGGGGAGATGCCTTTGCAATTAGGGGCCCCGGCGGGGGGCCTTCACCTATCTTTTCTCTTGACAGTCCCCCGGGCGCTCTCGGAAACACGATGAAAAAGTTGTTTTCCAGCAGTGCTCACGAGGAGCGGGCGTGGGGTGGGGCCCGAGCATCCCCCGGGCGGGCGCCGGGGGCGATGGCCGTCTTCTGGTCGGAAGCTGCATCCGTGCAAAGAACAAAGGAGGTCCGTCAACAATAGATGACCTCTGACCTATTTGTTGTATTCCAGGAGTCTGTCGCGGCGAGGCAGGTCGAGATGACAGATAAATATGTAAAGTGAGCGTTTCCGTCTTTTGTGCCTTTTGCCGATTTGTCTTGGGAGATAGGGATCGTGACGAGGTGAGGCTTCCCACCCTAGCCACCCCTCATCCCTTGGCCCGTATTAAAATTACTGTTTCTTTCAACAGAAACATATTTTAAATGCTAATTTACTCTTTTGACAAAACCGTTTGTCTTTCTTCGTGTGAGGCGTCAGACAAAGCTGTTCTGCCCTTTGGAGGCTCTCTCAAACGGCGCAGATTCCGATGGAAGTCGAACAAGTGGATATTCTACCTCAAACGACACAGGTATTCATACAAACTAACATAATTATTTATTATCTTAGCAATTATATAAAATATACAATAATGTAGAAGATGCGGGTGGTCGAGAGGTGCCATTTTCAGGGTCGCGGGTTCGATTCCCTCCCGAGTGATTCCTTCCTGCACCTCCCTTCCACTCATACACCCCTTTAGGATCAACTACCCTTCGAGCAAAAATCTGAGTTGAAGTGTTGAAGAACAATCTTTGAAAATGTTTCTATCGTCTTAAAACGAAACATTTAATAAATAATTTTTTTATAAATAATAATAAAGTAGGCAATAATTAAATATTAATAGTTTCTTAATTTTTTTTAACTGCAAAGCCTAATTGAATCGTCAATGGAGCCGCATTTCATTTTTTACATTTTTTATTTAAAAATTTAATTTGTTTCTTTATTTAGTCCACGGGCATTAAAGATACAAATAAAACAATAAAATACAGATAAAGATACAATAAAAGCGTAATTGATAAGTTAAATACAAGAACACACGTCGGTTTGGGAATAGGTCGTCAGTTCCCCATTTCTTTTAGTTTCGTCGTATTAAAAGTAATGCCCGTTTGAGTTTAAACTAACTTCCGTTTCTTCGATTTTTTCGAGCAAAAATCGTTTCCGGTTTTTCGAGTTATTAATTTGGTTTTGAATCTAAAGTATTAATTAATTGCGTTTTTTAATATTTGAAAATTTTTATTCATTTATTTTGTATTTAATTATTAATAAAAAAATTAAATTTTTTCTGGGGATTTAAATATAATTATATAAATAAATAAAAATATAAAACATTGAAACGAAATAATGATTCAAAAAGCTATCAAAATTGCATCGCCTCAGTTTTTTCAATCTAATGAAGACAATTTCAGTAATATCTTCTTTCTTATTATATGGAATTAATTGCTGACGAGAAGGACACATTCTTCTGGTGCACCCACTCTTATCTCCTCCACCATCAGTGACCTTTCCTCCTCGCAAAACCACCCCCTTCCGGCACCCACGACAACTCCCACACTCGCCCACAGCCATAATAAATTTGCGGCAATTAGCTCGGCGCCACACTCTCATATTCCTGTCGGTTTCTCACACTTTGGACAACCTTTTTGACAGTGGTGATTTTTCTCTGACGGGAGGGCGAGTACAAATAAACAACCCCCTCGCTCTTGACAGGGAAAATTGACCCATTAATATCGGCGTCTCGGAGGGTGGAGGATGGGTGAAAATCGCTCCCTGACTTATTACCGCATAGCCGATCACTAAATTTATGATAATATAATGATAAACAAATGTTAAGTAAAATCGAAAACCCTCAGCCGTTGACAAGTTTTCGACTCGTGGACAAAATGTCAGATATACATATTTCAATAATGTATAAGAAGTTGACAAATTCGGAGGGAGCGGAGCCCTCGACTCCTCATCAATTATCCCGGAGCGAGAGGTTGATCAGGACATTTTTCTTTTGTCTTCCCCGGTTCGGGGAATCGCCCCGTCGCCCCCACCGCCCCGAGGGCGAATCACTCCCCGCGCCCGACGATTTGCTCCAAGAGCAATTAGGTCGAGAGTCCGTGAAAATCAACGTACCTTGAAGTGTTGTTCTCATTTTGGTTAATTAATGGCCCCGAGGCGCGCAAAGCGTCAAGAGATGAGGGGTAGTTGGAGGGCGAAGGAGCGGCGTGGAAAGGGTGGTGGGCACCCATGTTTGAACTGTCTTTGGTAACCGGCGTCTTCTGCTGTCAGCTGATCTAAGGTTTCTTGAGATTTTTATTGTCCCATTTTGATTATTATAGTCCTTTTTTATGCTATTCTATGCTATATCTTTATCTCCCTTATTTTCTCCCATTTTCATTATTAAGACTTTTATTTTGGCCCTTTGTTTTTTCCAGTTTTGATCCTTAATTTTCTTCTTCTTCATTTTGGTCTTTATATTGTTTCTTATCTTTCATTTTCATTTACCTATCGTATTATCTCCCTTTTCACCTCTATCTTTTTTATTCTTTCAATTCTTTAATTTTTATCTTCCTTCTTCTCTCCCACTTTAGCCTTACCTTTCTTATTTTATGCATTTGAGTTCTTATTTTGCTTATTGTCTCCTGTTTTGGCCCTTATCTCTTTTATTTTTTCCAGTCTTTATCCATATTTTTATTTTTCTCTCTCGTTCTATCAATTTATGCCTTTATCTTTCTCTTCTTTATACTTTTCTTCATTTAATCGTTATATCTTTTATTTTATCAATCTTTATCCTTATTTTCTCTTTCTATTCACATTTATCTCCTATATTGCTCAGGTCTTCCATGTCCTGTTTTACCCTTATCTTCTTTTCATCTTCCCTCCTTCTTGACTCATCCTGCTTTTCTTTTCTTCTTACCCATCTTGGCCCTCATCTCTCTCCTCCTTCGATGTCTCCCCGTTGCCTCGCACAACCTTTCCTTCTCCTTCTCAACAAATGAAGACAAAGATTCGTTAATTTGTTTCCTTTTTGTTTAGTCAAAATCCTCAATAATTATTTTTCATTAATGTTGATTAATCTATTGAGAAAAGAAGAAACGAAAACGAATGCCGGCGTTCCTCTCAAAGACAGCCAAACCCCATATGGAGCCAGCAAATGGACTCCGATAGATATTAACCACATGATAAATGGGCCTAGTTGAGCCTTTTACCACATGCAGTGATAGCGCCACAGGAGTTACCACTCACACATTTCTCCACACAATCCACACAATGGCTGACCTAAACTTCAACCTGCCCCGGCTCACCCCTCCCCCTCCCGTCACCTTCCCATCGAATTTAAATCAATTTCCACATCCCCTTCGCGCATATTGGCCAAAGCACCCTTGCGTCTTCCTCCCCCAAAGGCGCTACGTCCCCCGCATAATTCCTCAGGTAGCAGAACGATGAGAGGCGAAAATAAATAACGACACAACAATAAAACGTGGAAGAATAGCGGGAGTTGTGATGTTGCATGTGGAGTTTATGATAATGCTCATTAGTCGTCGAGCACGTGTGAGATCGAAATGAGAGCGACGGCGGCCATTTTGGGGGGCGGGGGGCGGAGGTCGCCGGCAGGTGGAAGCACCGTCGCTGTCGGGCGGTCGGCGGCCATTTTGTGCGGAGGACAGTTGGGGCCCCGAAGGAAACTCACATTGAGGGTTTTGTCGTGAAATGATTAATGGCTCCGGTTGGTGAATCTCATCGAGTAATCCAAACAAGAGAGATTTTTCTTTTCATTTTGAAAAATGATTGCCCCTCTGAATAAGCTCCGAAAATGGTTTTTTACTGGGTGTTCGTCCTCCGGCGTCGTCGTCCGCCATCATGAGACTAATGATCTGGTAATTTCCGGTTTAATCACGTGTCTCGTCAAATCAACGACTACTGTTTCCGGTTTTACGGTATTAATATATCAGGGAATATTGTTTGTCTTTTTTCTTTCTTTTCTCCCTCACCCCTTGGCTTTTTTAAGGGCTCGTGAATCCTACTCTTCTTCGAATCGCTTCCCTCCGAGGGCGGATTTTCATTTCATCCCTTTCTTGGCCACCCCCGGTTTATGTGAAAACACAAACGCAGCTTCCGACCGGGTGTCAGTGTGATTTCAGTATAAGCAGAGGGGACGGAGAGCCGGAAAGCGGGAGATCGCTATCTGCTTGACTGCTGACAACTTCTTTGACTCTTTATGAGTGACTGTTATGTTGTTGTTGAGCTCGGCTTCTTTTCCTCCAGAGGTTGAGACCCACCCTCAGAGTGGAGTCAACCTTCAATGCCTGAGAAACTCCTGCGACATCCATCAAGCATTATCCGCTGCATCGAACCTTCCCCTGTCACTCATAAAAATGACTTCCTTCAGTTGGAGAGAAAATGCGGCAATTACTCACGGAGCAGAAACACGGCTAATGCAGATAAATGGAGGCGAAAATGGAACGAGACCCCCCGGGGCCCCGTTTCCCTACCTGGGCCCCAGCTAAAACAAGAAGCGATTGTTCTCCAGCCAGTAGGAACCTCCTAATTGGACATTCCACTTCTCCGGGCCGCGACAATCGCTTCGTTCTTCTGCCCACGCCGCCTTTCTTCGCGAAACCTCGGAGGAAGTCGATGACCGCTGCACCGCACTGTCGTCGCAGCAGAAGACCTCCTTCTTCACCGCCGATGACATTCGCTGTCAGTGGTGATGGGGAGCCCTTGGGAAAATGTCCCTCATTAATTTTAATGGGATTATTATTTTCGTTGTGGATGTCTGTCAATCGCCTCTTTATCGTTGTTCCATCTTCCTCCATTTTGTCGTTCTTTTCTCTCCGTTGGCGTTTCGCCAATGTTTCGTCCTCATTTGCATGTCTTTGTTTGGTGTTTTTCGTTGAGGTTTCCTTTTGTGGGACAGTTGGGAAGAAGGAGACTCTCAGATGTCTCTGGTTGGCACTGATGAAAGACTGAAGTGAAAACCGGAAATGAAAGACCGGAAGCGAAAAATTATTTTACTATAATATAATTCTAAAGGAATGAACATTCATTCATACAACTTGAATGGAATATAATGAATGAAAAATATACATAAAATAATAAAACTCTTGATCACACATCCGGAAAACTCAAACAATGCTACTGTTTTTATTTCCTTTATTTATTTATCTATTTGTATATTTTTATTCTAAACTTCACAATAAAACAATTATTATATTTTTATATAAATATAGATAATTTATTATTATTGAATATTTAGCTTTATTTAATTATTTGTATTTTGTTTGTATATTAATAATAAAAAAATATTCTCACCTCGATACGAGAAATGGCGAATCCATAAATGAATAATTTATAATTTTTTGTTAGCCCCCAAAATAGGAAACATATAAATATATAATATCGACAAGTGGATGGCAAAGAACGACGCAGTCTAATGTCCATCCTTGAGGAGAAATGAGATACAGGAGGAAAGTAAATAAATTCGAGAGAGAGAGAGGGCCACTAAATAATTTTTGAAATTCTAATCACATTCGCCAAATTTTGGTGGAGCAAAATATTGACTATGAAAGAGCGCGACAGGTACGGAATAGGCATTTTATGTGAGAGGATGTCCATCGATCAGTGCACAATGTTTTCTCTCTGTCGCCATTGTTAATAATTAAATAAATTTTATTTATGGATAAATACCCGGAAGAAAATCATATCATAAAAATTTGTTTAAATAATTATGTATAATTTATATTAAATAAACGTTTTATTATGAAATATATTTTTTTTAAGTATGCAACAATAATTTATACTTAACAAAAAAGATTAATTGTTAAAACTAAAAAATATTAATAATTTGGTATAATTATATTATTACAATACAATATTGATTAAAAATTTTTAGTTTTATAAATTATTTTGTATATTGTTAGAAATTTAAACATTTCAAATTTTGGCGGGAGCAGGGAAACTTCAATCTTATAAAATGGCGCAGGAAAGAAAAGCAGACGACAGGCAGACTAAAGTAAGGGATTATCGTTGTTTTGCGATTACTTTTTCAGGTTTAAATTATGTGTTGTATTTCTGTTGATGCCTGACTTTTTAGTTTGTAATAATGTATTTTACACATAAACCATTGTATAATCATAGGAAATTTCCCATGGAAGAAAATAAATAAATAAATACAGTCTAAAAAGCCGAGAAGTAAACAAGTGTTATCTCTGTCGATCGACTTCGCTGTCGCTCTGTTGCATCCACATTACCTTCCCTCCCTCCCACTCACCCCCGAAGACAAACAACCCGGAAACCCCTTCATTCACACGAACCTGGGAATCCACAATGACATCGCCCCCTCGCCCCTCGCCCCTCGTTTCCACGCCTGGTTAAGCCCGGCATTTTTTAATTAGGCCTGCAAGCCTTCGCCGAGCCTAATCAACACGGGCATGAATTTAACCCAAAAAAAAGGCGGCAATTAATTATTATAATTTTATTTGTGATTTTTATTTTTTCGTTTTGATTGTGTTTTCTGAGGAAAAGCTGCGCGTCTGGGAAAGTCCTCAATTGGAATTCGTGGGAATGACGAAGCGAGCAACTTGCGTGTGCGCCCACTCTTCTTTTTTATTGTATTTACGCTCTATGGTTTATTATTTTTTTTTTTTTTTACTTTTTGGAGGTTGGGAGATAATGAATGCAACACAGAGCAAACGAAGGATGAAGAAGGACGGCGCAGAAAGAACGAAAGACAGAGAAAAGAGAAACGGAATAGAAAAGATCTGTCGTCTGCTACTCTCTTGACAATCTTCTGCAGGTACAAATGTTACTAAAGTAATTGGTTGTTCTGCTGCTGCCATTTTGAAATTTCCTTATCAGAGTGTCTTCCCTACTGCTGTTGTTGCCAACTTTGTCTCCTTTGACTGTTCCTTATCTAACGAATTGTTTTTGGGCTAACATAACTGCTGTTGTTGTTGAACTCATGTTGCTATACGCATAAAGATTGATGAAACAGAATTGCACTTGAGGGGGGGATGCTGTGAGGGGCAAAACGGGGGGCGAATTATTTACTCAATCAGGAATCATAAATTTTGATCGAACTCACTGACAACCTATCGGACATCTCATTGCTTATTCATTTTATCAATTTCCATATAAAAAATTTGTTATTGAAATTTTACTCTTTCCCAGGTTTTTAACCTCCGAGGGGAGACGGAAAGACAGCGGCAGAGATCAGAAGAAATAAAATGCGCCGCTCGGAAACAGTCCAACTGCGGAATGGCCCCGTCGCACTACGTAGCAGACGACAGCGACTTGGTGGAAGTGAGCACCCGTAAAAGCAACAGCGGGGATGAAAGGTAATGAAACAGAACGGGGGGGTGAAAGTTCGTTTATTTTTTAATCGCACGGAAGAGAGGGTGGGGCGGGGGTTGAATCAAACAAAGCGATGCACTTAGTAATATCTTCCAGTCGGACGATGAGTTCTGTCCTCCATTAGGGGTTGTTTTCTTCTTCGATTTAGATGTCAACGTTCCAGGGGAAGTGATTTTCATCGCGTAACTTCCGGTGAATGCTTTAACAAATGGAGGGTGGGTTTTTTTTCTGCACTCGTGCATCTGCATGGAAATCAAAACTTTACATCTCGCCGAGGGTTTTTCATTTGATATTTATGTAAATTAATATGCACTCGAGGGGAGGGAAGATGCAGTATCAATGACAAATTTTTCTGCAATTAACCTCGGGGGTTGGGGTGATCGATGGGGGTGGCTCGTGCACCTACAGGGTTTCCCTTGGCTGTTTCGGCTTTCCACCGCGAAGGGGTTTTCGCGCACCGCAGCAACCCCCTCCCCTCCCACTCGTTAAACAACATGCGCCTTATTATTTAACACCAATTATAAAAGGTTTTTAATGAAGGATTCATGAATTGACTCGTGTCAGTCACAGTCTGCGCCCCTTTGTTCTTGGACAATTGATGGTTGCGAGCACTTTCCGAGGTCAATTGGGAGAGGCATAGGGGTCGTCCTCGGGGGAGGACACCCCTTCGGACGTTGCGTCACCCGCCGGAGGAGGACATTTGCAAATGAACTCGTCCGACATATGGGGGACCGCTCGGAACAGTCATCGCGCGTCACCCGACTTATCTAAAGTCAAACAAAGTGAAGAGACTGACCGGTTCGAGACATAATCGGAGACGTCTGCTTCTTTTCTTCTGCTGGAAGTTGACCTTTCATTTTGAAATATTTCCTCTCGAGTGACAGGTTCCGTGCTCTTCTATCTCCCCATCTCGAGGATTTTTTTGTCTCCCCTCTCGCATTTCCTCGCCTCTCCAGCACCCCCTCGGTGCGCTCCTGCCCTTCGCCAATGGGGACCACCCCTCCATGACACCCAATCAATTATCTGATAGGGAAGGGGCGACGTGTCCGAGCGGGTGCGTGCATCGAGGATTAATATTTGCAGAGGCTCATTCCCAAAGGGTTGCAGGTTTTGTGGATTTGTGTAACTCACCCTCATTCATCTCGTTTTAATTAAGTATTTTCGGAGGGAAGGACGGAGGGAACCCTTGAGCGAAGGCTCCGGAAAAAACGTCCTTAATTTGATTTCATCAGCTGTCAATCAGGAACACGCCCCGAACGCTATTGTTCGTCGATCGGGCTTGTAATTGATTGCAAAAGTCATTTCGAGCTGGGCGAGGGCTGTTATGGGGAGGATTCATCCCCTCCGCACAACAACAACAGATTCGGTTTCGCACGTGAGAATTATAATAATAAATACAATAATACATTATCTGTTGTCGCCTTTAATGACAGTAATTAAAGACTGAATATAATTATATTTTTCCCCCAAAATGTCATATAATTATAACTATATATTTCTTTGAAACCTCTCAGAGGCATTTAAGGTAAATAATTAGACTCATATTTATACATAATACAATAACTTTTTTCCTGACGAATACAAAAGCGGAGATATCTATAATATTAAATAAATTATTAATAAATTGTCAATTAATAACTAATTATGAATAAAATAATTATTAAATGTAATAAAAACATAATAAAACATAACAAATAGCTGAAAAAATAAATCTAAGTAAAACAACCGTCACCGGCGGAAGCGCAATTATGTTGTATTGAGTGAAATATAACTTCCGCTTTTTTACGGTTTTTTCCGTTTTTTTATTTAGTTATTTAAATAGTATAAAATACAATAATAATAACTAAAAAGTATTGTTTTAGAATCTTAAAATTTTTAATATCATTTTAATTTTATTATTATTTTAATTTAATGTGTTTTTTATTTTATTTATATTTTATTTATTGTTTTATGCATTATTTATGTTTTAATTTATATATTTTATTATTTATTTTTATATATTCCTAGTCTTTTAATTTATTCTTTCCTCCAGTTCCTGACGAATTTTACTATTGTTAATTAATGTGTTAATTATAAACTAAAAATAAATATAAAATATAAAAGAACAGGTGCAGGCGTTTATTGTAAAACCTGAAAGGGTAACAATTTAGGAATCTATAGGATTTGATTTTATTTGTTGTTATTTTATTTTTATTTATTTTATTTATTTTATTTACTTATAACTCGGGAGTGCCTTCTCGGCTTTCATCCAATTTTAACATACACATACAAGTCACACATTATTATAACACCAGTCCTGTATATTCTGTTTTTATTTATTTGTATTTTATTTAATTTGTATTTATTTGTTTTTTTTTATATTTGTTTATTTATGTTTTTCTGTTTTGCTTTTCCTTTCTCATTTAACTCAGTGAGAGAGGAGATATATTTTTTAAAAAATTCCACTACTTTGTAATTTATATGATTTTATTTAATACTGTAATTTTACTGATATCACTAATAATAATAATAACAATAATAATTGATGTCATTTTAGTGTATCGAGTCAAAATTAATTTCCGCTTTTTAACTGATGTTTTCCACTCATTTATTTGGGAATATTCAACCTTTCTGCTGTTGTTACCCTTTTTGTTGTTCAAATTTGGCTCTCAAATTAAACAAAACTCACACATGTAACCTGTCAATAAGGCAGAAACTTATGGGTCAGTCTACTGAAGTGAAAAAGTCCAAAATGGTCTCCTACAAAGGGGGCCGTGAGTGCCAAATAGACCCCCGGGGGGGACACACCCGTGGCAGCCCGGCCAGACCGAAATCTAGTTTCGAGATGAGTTACTTCTAATTGGAGGCCTGAGAAAGCGATCGAATGAGAGATCTTTTTAATCGATCAGATAATTTCGGGCCGGCCGAGAACGAGAAAAGCCCAGTAGCTATAAGACCAGACATGTTCTCGCTGCGAGCAAAAGGCATTTTCTTTGATGGCACAACAATCGACCGTGGAAACCGTTCAGTGGATCGCCCACCGATTCATTCGCTCCTCGTCTTCTGCTCTTCCTCCCCTTCGACTCTTTTCCAGTTCGGGGCGACGCCGATCCGGCACCCGTTCCCAGGGTTATGCATGTGGCGAAGGCTCCTCATGAGAATGTGAAGAAGAAACAAAACGCCACCAAAAGTTTCACAATGGAAAAAGAAAAATGGCGGCGGAACCACTGGAACGGATCGACTCGTGGAATTCTCTACTTTCGAACAATGGGGGACGTGGGAGACGGTTAACGAACCTGGACAGGTATGTTACGGAGGTATGTTGGGAAACAAAGCCGGTTTGGCCCGTTATTTCGGCGACGGACCGCCGACTTCTTCCCTCGGAGATTCACAAAACCAGGAAGACACGAAACCGCCCCTCGCCTAAACGCATCTCCTTCCGCCCGAATGAACGCCCGGGAGACGTCCTCTTCGCTTAAGGGGGTGGCTGTCATTCGGGGAAACCCCGTCACATTTGCTTATTTTACAACAGATTCGATTATCGGAAAGACAGCAGCTCTGCGGCTTCGTCATCTCTTTCCGCCTCCCACGCCCGCACGCAAATGACATTTCCTCCCACAGGGCGATCTCTGTTCTGAGTCAGCAAAGTATTCATTCATCTCCGGGTTGGGTGCACCCAGGGCGATGGGGGGCAGAGAAGGTGTTGGAAGACACCCCGCCAATGAATGGAATGGCCGAACAATGGTCGGATTCCTTCGATTCTTGACTTGATACATGGGTGACTGTTGTGTATGGGGGTTTGACAAAATAATGAAAACACCTCAACTTAAATGTTTATTATTCAATAATCGCTGTTGGGTCACCATTTGCTGGTAGAATAGCTTACAGCTTTTGTAGAAACTGCATTGCTGAGCTCTCCTGTCAGTTTTGCCGTGTTTGGCCTTAATTCTCTTTAATGTTTGCGGTCTCTATTCGTTAGTATTGTGTACCTTTGATACTGTCCCTCGTGAGACATTGAACAATTTAGCTGTTTCCGTCATTCACCCTCTTTCCAAGTCAGACAGTTCATTGAGTCGGTATTACGTTAACTCGAAATTAACCTCGCTTTTTCACCAATTTTTCCATTATTCTGTCCAACCCCTGCATAACCTCTAAATATATACACAGTTGTACATATCATCAAAGACTAAAGTTACTGTAACAACAACAGAGAGGTTGAATACTTTGAAATAAATAAACCTGCAAAACTTCCATTTAAAATGGAAGCTATTTATGACTCGATTTAAATAAAAAAAAATAAAGTTACTCATGATTCGACGTGTCCGCCGGCGACATCAATTACTGTTTCAATTATGTATTTCGCACTAACTCAATCAACTAAATAACCAACTCATCAAAGAAGGACAAAACTGTGGTGGGAATTGTCCTTTCGTGAGTGATGGACATGGGCGACCCATCGCGACGAGGCCGAGGGAAAAGTGGATCATTCGGTGTTTTTGTACCATAAAATGGGGAGCGATTGATCGATTAAAGGAGAATGCGCGGCCGTTCTCACGAAAGAGTAGCATTTTCAGGAATTTTCGAGGCATCGATAAACCTGAAACGAGTGGCAGCACTGAAATGGTTAGAAATTTATCAAAGGCCGTCTCTCGAATTCTTTTCCCTTCCTCTGGTGAGTTGTTGTTTGAAGCTACCGGGTACCACTCGATCCCCATCAATCCGGTTTCCGTCAAATCGAAATGAAGAATCGTTTCACGTCCGCGATAGCATCGCCATCGTTAAAAAATTTCTCTCGTCCCCAATCGGAAGAGAAAATCATCCGAGCAAGCTTTTCTCGAGAAGCGAAAACCTGAATGGAAGCACTCAAAGACTGGATTCATTCCCTCTTCATTCCCCTTCAAAACTGACCATTTCTGACTTGTTTTCGCACTAATCGAAAAAACTCTCATAAAAAGTTACTCTAATTTTAGTGCCAAATCAGTTCTTTTGTCCCCGAGTGAGGACTGTCCCAAAATGGCGACCCTTTTGTTTCAAAATTTATCTCAGAAATCCTTCCAGTGAGAGAAGTTCCTAAATGGGGACGCTTTTGTCCCCAAATTGTTCAAATGAGGACAGTTGCAAAAGAGGACTGTCCCGAATTGGGGACGCTGTTGTATCCCTCCATCAGTGGCGTGACGTCGGGAACCTTCCAGTGGCGTCACCGAGCGAAAATGAGAATAAAAGTTTGGAATTTGGCTGAAGGGCTTTAATTCCGTCACGGTTCTCTTATTTTCATGTTCACCGTTTAACGAATCCAAAAGGAAAATTTAACGGGCTTCAGGTAGAACGGAAACGGTAATAGAAAACCTTAAAAACGATTTCAGTTAATAACAGGTCGAGTAACTTAGTAAAAAGGGCTTCGATCGTTTTTTCTTTTTTCGGAGTTGGAAGTGTGCCTTGGGACCCACAACCCGGTCATTAACGAATTAAGTTAAGGAATAGTTTCGAGTGTTTATTGAGGAATGCCCCCGAGCTGCGACCTGCGTGAGCCTGCCTGGAATACAAAGGCCCACTCCACCGATTTTCGCCTACCTGATCGGGCCCCGTCCCCCCAAAGCTCTCCCGTCGCCATCTTTCCATGAAGCGACTCCCTCCCGGGGCGCTTTCGCCTCCCGAATTAATCGTTAATAACCCGAGTAATTGAACCACCGCCTGCTACACCCGTGCGAATCTCTCCCTAATGATATCCTCCGACCCGACTTTGTCACGACCGATTCTCAACATGTTCGGGAAGGTTCACCCGGCGAAAAAAAAACAAGAGGATTTACACGTTGACGGCATTGTTGGCCAAAATTGATTAGTAATTCATCGAGGTCAGAAATTATCATAAGTCGAAATCATCCAAGGACGGAATTTTCTGTTTGTCCGTGTGTCCCTTCCGGAGAGCTTTCGCCGAAGTGGAAGTGGACGAGGCTGAACCGAACGTTGAGACGATGAAGTGAAGATACGCCATTTTGTCGGGAAATCCAAAGATCTCCGAAAACCTCTCAATTTCCACGTGTCCGCCCCCGAACAAAACTTGTTTTAATCGAAAATAGGGGATGAAAGACTGGCCTCGATTTGGGGATCGCATTCGGGAGAGAAGAGATCATCGCCAGGAATTAGAAGGTTCTTGGCTGGAAAAGGGTGCGAAAAATTGGCGTGAACTGAAGGGGTGGATTGTGCGGAGGGATCGGAAGGGTGAAGAGGGTGGCAAAGACGTGACTGTCGTGCTTCAAAGGGAGGACAATGGGAGAGAAGAGCGAAAACTTAATTCTCTCAAATTAAATCCGTTCGGATTTTCACGAGCTAATTCTTATCAAATTTAGATTTTCAAAATATTTCACCCGAAAAGGACTCCTGTTTTTTTTTCTCCGATTTTTCCTCGTAAAATAAAAGAGCCGAAAATGAGTTTCCCATTGAGAAAAAATTAAGAAATTAGTATCGAAAACAAAATAGAAAATGCAAAGTATGCAAATGAGGTTCATGCTCAGCTGATTCTCGGTTTTGAAAGATTACGACGTCCTCCATTCCCTTCACATTTACACTCTCTCCATCTTCCTCGCCTCGGCCGCCCTTTCATCCCCCGTTCAACCCCTCCGCCCTCGCGCTGCACCTGTCAGCCCCGAAAGCTCATTCCGCGTGAATATAGCCCCGCCGCGCTTCCATCTCTCTCTACCGATTCAAACAGAAGTTATCAACTGACTTGGCAAAAGGCGGTATTCGAGGAGGTCTTTCGGCCAATGAGGAGCCGCTACGTCACTGCACTTTCTTGAAAAAGTTCGTCGTTGGTCCGTCGGCCAATCATCGCTCGGAATTATTTTTATGCCCAAAGTCGCCATAGAGGTTTTCCCGGGAATCCGTCGCGGACTCTTCCAGGCTTTTATCGGCTTTGGGGATTCTTTAATGGACGTTTACGCGGTAATTTTAAATTTTTTTCTTTCACAACTCTTCTTTCCCTTTTTTCTATAATTAAAATTCTCTCTTTAATTATTAAGAATTCACGCGGCTTATTACTCACATATATAATTTATTACTTTTTTTCAATCTTTTTTGATGTTTTTAATTCGTTGACTCCCATAAATAATTACTAAATTAAAAAAATTTAAAAGAATACATTTAAAAAAAATAAAATTCGATATATTATATAACACCACATACTGTACATTGTATGCTATATATTATAACGCCCGAAAAGGGTATACAATTTTAAATAAATAAAAATAAAATAATGCCATTGTTTTATTTTAATAACTTTAATAAAATTTTTTGCAATTTTCCAATTAGCAGTGAAATAAAAGAATAAATTCAAATAAAAAACTAAAATTAGAGGCATTTGCTCGGCCTTATTTATGTCTTTTAAAAGTCATTATAACGTTAAGTTAAAACTGTCGGAATCATTGACTGGACAGATTTTTCCGTCAAATGCGAAAAAATAGGAGAAATTCAGTTTGCAGTCCAAAATATATCCAAAATAGAAAAGCCTTAAAGTAAAACTAATTCTTGAAAAAATTCAAATGAGTATTTTTAACAGATTCTTTAAAAACTCTCAGAATAAGCAAACGTCTGATTATTCAATTAGTGTTAACACTGACTAAATGAATATCTGTCGCGCATTTGCCTTAATTTCGTATTTTAATTAAATTGTTTTTCTGTAAGTGCTGTCGGTTTTAATTTTTTTATAATTTGTTTGCTTTTAAGTGGATACGAACACCCAAACTGTAACCTCTATGAAAGTACTCCATAAAAGCACGAAAGGGAAAGATCAAAGATTTTGACGGAAAAAGATGAAAAATACATAATGGGGAATTTAAAGTCCGTTGCATCGTTTACGTGAAACATTAAAAAAATATCGTCTTCTTAAATTTCCACACGGGGAAAATCTCCTTGAATTTCCGTGCATTGTAAAACAATACAACGCTCGACCTTTTTAAAAAAGGATTTCGATCCGCGTTTGAATTTTAAAAAAGACCCCTTTCGTTTATTTTTCGTTGCGGAGTTCCATCTTTTTACGATTCTCAAAAGGGTTCCACACAGAAAACTGGTTTACCCGTTAAGAAGATTGACATCCCCGTGGAAACGATACGAACGGGGCGGTCTTTTACGCGACCCAACAACCGTTCGCAGTTCGGCCGGTTAGATCACATTCAGCAGCGTTCATGCTTAGCTTACGAAGGCACGACTCTTTCACGCAGGCGAGCGCACCTTTGGACGAGTTTTCGCGTTTAAAAAACTTCTTCGACTTTAGTATTGAGTTAACGTCAAAGAAACGAGTGTTGTAACGAGTCCCGCGTGTTGAAAAAAAATATGAAAATATAGTTTGAGGGGTTTTGGGGTTGAAAACGCAAACCAAACAAAAGTGCGGGGAAAATCGAATCCGGGAAATAATTTTGGGCCGTTTTACGACGCGATTTGTCTCCGTTGAATCGACCGCGCGGGAGAATTTTCCAACAGCGACCTGGAAATGTAAATAATTATTTGCCGTTCGCTCTGTCAGGATTCGATGTAGTTCGTCGGATGGGCGAAATTCTCCCCGAGAGAAAAACAATGTAGTGAGAGTGTGGTGATTGTTGTTGCAGATTTGTGAATTGGTTACACGGCGACTGTGCTTTCGGAAACCTTTCGGAAAATAACCCGGAAAAGCGGAAAAGAGGTAGAGTTTTTATTTTTTCCCTCCGATGGGGTCCCCAAAACTCTTTCATTTTCTCCCCAAACAAAACCCCCGAACCGAACACCCTCTTTCCCGTTCAGACAAAATCCGTCGGGAACGGAAGTTCTCCTCTTCGGGGGATGAAACCTCAGGTTGTTGTCTTCATCGAGGGGTTGTGGGGGGTCGACCGAATTTCGGGATTTTCCATCGAATCATCGATTCTTCGAATAATCACCAGCAGTTATCAACTGCCGTCGGGAGAACAATTATTCACCTTTTTTTTTTAAAAAAACATCCATAAAATAATAACAACTCAAAGAAAACTTCAATTGTAGAAAACGACATACACAAAACACATAAAAGAATGATTAACAGATAAACTGAATTATGTGTATTTTCAAAAGGATGAATTAAAATTTATAATCGACATTAAAAATTAACTTCACGCTAATCTCGTATTCGCCATTGAATGCCATGACAGATTTTTTTTCAAATTATTCTCATTTAACCGAACGGTCAATGTATGTTTTGACTGTCGGATTTAATCTGAAAATATTCCCTTCGATATAATCTGAATAAACAGATTCTGCAAAGGGATTTTTCGTGTGTTGATTTTCGGATATTTTAATGTAAAAACTCAGTAGAAATTTTGTAGAGTTGCCGAAGGTGTATTTGTAAGGGAAAATTGTTAGGAGCGATTCCATCGGGCGATTCCAACCCCGTCCGACGTCGGTTCTCGCGCAATTGGGGTGGGACGCATCGGGGTGCGGTTATCCGTTGTTTTCGCCGGGTGGTGCGTTTCCACTGTGAGAAAAATACATACAGGCCCACATGAATGATGTTTCGTTAAGATATTCCGAGACACATTCCCGGATAAAATCTAAGAGACGGTTCAAGGACACAACGCGGACTCACATTTGTCTCGGGCGCTTCCAGAAGTCCCACAATGGGACTCCGTTTCGGGTCTCCCGCAAATCCCCCCAGAAGGTCGGCCACGGCCTTCTTGAGGAAGGATGCGTCGCCCCGACCTGTACAGACGAGTATGGTAATCATTTGTAATCGCTACCTTCTCCAGATATCGAATTAACTGTCTCGCAGCGATATCGGATTCATATCCGAATCAATTCGTGTGTGCGCGCTCCGCCTTTGATTGCGATCTCGGCCAAAACTAAAACTCTTAATTAAGTTTTAATTTTTTAATTTTCCCCTTTTCCCTTCGTCTCTCTCTCTCTCTCTCTCTCTCTCTCTCCGCGATGCCCGGGCTTGATAAATCGGTGAAAAGACGTGGTAATTGAAAAGGCGCGGGGATTTTTCATCCTCGTTGTAACGGTGTTCCACTCCCGGTGAATGATTTATGGTGTTTGGTTGTCTTCGGGGAGGTGAAAGACCAGTCGAAGAGGATGTTTTGGCGGGATTTCCTTTTGCCGTGACTCGGACGGGCCGACGGGTTTCGCATGTGAATTCTCAACCGTCGGCTTCGGTTCCCAAAGGTGTTGGCGGTCACCAGCACAGCTCGTTGGTGACCTCTGGGCCGGTGAATGTTTCGGACACGCGGATGTGCTGGCCCAGAAGGTGAAGTGAAGGGTTACACTCTCCATTTTTGTGCTCATCGTTATTCGATGACGATCACAACACAAAAAAAACTACATTTTTAAATAAAACTTCAATCTTATAAAATGCGAATCTAAAACCAAATGATTTCAAAACAATTCGCTGAGAGAATGACCACTCCATTTTCTAACACCCAACTACATCGCACTAAAAAAGACAAAGTGAATACAAAAAGAGAACTACAAAATACGAGTGAATAAAGTGCAAAATAGACAAAAACACGAATGTTGGAGAGAAGAAAACATTTACGAAACAGAATTAAAACAAAAAAACATGGAAAAGATAGAAAAATCTAAAGCAAATCCCACAATTTCCTAACCTTCTCTCTACCTAGAAATGTAAAAAAAAGAAGAAAAGACGCAAAAATAAGAGCAACAATAACAAGAAAAAAGAAACAATAAAGAAAAATTGCACCCTTATGTAACGTTTTGTACATTTTAATACCGAAAGGCGACAAATGTATTATTATTAACACTACTATTATAATTCCCCTCTTCGAAAATTCTCAATGTGAATGTAAACACTTCCTTAAAACCAAACATCTGGTGATTCGAAAGCAATTGCAAAATTCTGCTAAAATTAAAAACTCAGAATAAAATGTTAACAGAATAATCGCATGTTATTAACATTCGCGATAATTAACTTTAATATCGTCCTTAAAACCAGATGGCATTTGATGCATTGCAAAACATCTCATCAGAAATAAAATCCACCTGAAATTCCAGAAATACTCTCCACCATTTTGCGCAGAGAAAGACAGAAAATGGTCACCCCTAAACGCATTGGTAATTAACCTGCAGAGTGCAACGGTGCAATGGGGGTGGAGAATTGTCGGCGTTAACAGTTTGGTGGGGATTATCAGTGCGATTCCTCCCTCGGTGGTCGATAAGAGTGGCCGACGGTCAGAGGCGATCAATCGGTGGGATTCGGTCGTGGAGTTGATCTACCTGTGGGTACCGTTTCAATGCTTCACTTAAAAATGCTTAAAAGCTTCTCTGTTTACACGACATAAACGGTTCCAACTTCTCGTTTTGTTTGTTTGTTCAAGGAGAGACCTCACTCCGGGTTTCTTTCCTTTTCAAAGTAAATTTCCAATCCTCGTATTTGAATAAGGAGAGAGAGATGACGATAAAGGGTGAGGAAATTTAAATTGTTTTTGCGGCCGGAGATATTTTAACGGTTTCCAATGGCGAAGTCGGCCACTTTTCATGAACGAGTTGGGCACCGGGGTTGGACGATGTGTGCGTGTATGTGTGTGTGTGTGTGTGTGTGCACGACGTGTGTGCATCGTAAACCTGTGGAATTATGGCTGGGAGTGTTCGGGCGTGGACGGTTGCTGCTCTTCTCCTCTTAGAGTGCGTCGTTATTAATTAATTGATGGAGAAGAAACTCTTTCACATAGAGGAATTTGGGGCTTTTAATAAATTGCTGAGCGCAGATACAGTATACATACAAATAAAGACAGTACAAAGAAAATCACAAACACAGATATATATCAAACACATTACAGATTCACTAACACACTTCACTTCAATAAAAATTAAACTATAATCAAAAACAAAAAAAACGATTAAAAAAATGGCAGATTAACTGACAATAAACGCAACGAAAAACGATTGGTTTTAAATCAGAAAAACTCTCAATTCGAACGTATAGAAAAAAAACGAAAAGATTGTAATAAATAAATACATTCGGCCTCTTTTCGCTCGAAGGCGCGAAACGCAATAATGAATACAAATAATACATAAAGTCTTTAAATAATACAATAATAACCACTTTTTATGAATCGAAGTGAGCGCATTCAACACTAATGATAAAACTACACATTGTCATAAATTAAAGTTACGTATTAATATTATTAACGGCACAGCTTGAGAGCCCGACCCGTGAATAGGTACGCATTTTTGAATTTTTTTGAAGTCTGTGGTACATCAGGGGGTGAAATGGGGCGGGAAATGGTCTGTGGTTTAACCCTTTGCGGTCGTATGTGTGCTCTCAGCCACCACAGAAAGGAACTATACGAATATATACGAATCTTATACTGTATGCATTCCTGTATCAGTTTAAACTTTTCCTTTACGTTCGGATATACATTGTATAATTCCAAAGAATATTTCAGTATAATAATATCAGTAATTATAGATTCTCTCTTGTTAAAATATGACAAAATATTAGTGAATATTATGTATATGTATCCCTGCTCTTTCCAAACAAATCATTTCCGACCAATAGATACCCATCCCCAAGTTTTATACGACCGGAAAGGGTTAAAAAGGCGTTTTTGGCGAACGGGAAGAGCCAATAGTTCCCGAAGGAACAAAAGAAACTGATCGGACCTGAATTGGGAAATAGAGGTGGACTGAGAGAAAATCCGTTGTAAATAATAATGAAAGAGAGGTGAGTCAACCCCTTCCCCCCGGGGCGGAACTATTTCCTCCTGTCAGAGCGAGGAGTTGTTCTTCGGGAGCCTCGGGCGGAAGACTCCATAAAATTTGGTTGTAGCCGAAACGTGTTTTTCGTACCTGGGTCAGAAAATCAATAGCTAAATAATAAAATTATTTAAATGGCGGAAAACAAGTTGTTTTTTATTTTGTTTAACTAAAGACGTTGTCTAGTTTCATTCATGGCTGCGATGAGGCCTTTGCATGAACGCGGTGAACTCTCCGGATGTCTTCTGCTTTTTGTGGGACTTTCGCCCTCAGACGATCCGGTGGAGAGGCAATAAAAACAAAACTGGAAGCCACCCCCCGAAAGCCGAAATCATCTGCTTCTGATTCATCCCCTTCTTTATTCCCTCATCCCCTCCGGGAAAAAATACTGAAAAATTCTTTTGTGATTTGACACTCCATTCGGCACTGCGTTGTCCTTTTGTGCGCACTTTGCCCCGTTATTTAACGCTGCTTCCACATTCGGGGGTTGATGGGGGGTGGCAAACGCGTTACCAGTAAAATACTTTTACTTACATTTATTTCATAAAGAATATAATCCCTAATATATAAAACATATCCATAATATAACCAAATTGTATAAAACATAACAATACATCGTAGTCTGTTTCGCCGCAAGAAATTATAAATTATGATTTTAAATAATTCTGCAAAAGAATTTTTTATGCGTATAAAACTTTTTCCGTTGCGTTTATTTTTAACCATTCATTTATTTTCTTTAATTGTTTATCGACTTGTAAATTTATTTATTATAATTCATTTCGTTTTTCTTTTATTCAAAACCAATTGTGATTTACGAATAAGAATAATTAAATCCGTATAAATTAAGAAAAAATGTAAGTTTATAAATTATAAAAAATCAAAAATCACAATTTACGGCAAATCTATACGCAAACCCAAATCACATGGCCTTAGACAAATTAAAAACCAATTTCATTCATTTAATTAACATAATTTATAAGCACAGATCAAAAAGTTAGCGCCGATACTGTGAATAAGAATTATTTAACGGTGGAAAAAACCGCAAATGATGAATGACGGTTAAATGAACCAATAAATTGGATAGTTTAAAACCTTAAAACAGAGGTGATAATATATTAAGTATAAAATATAATAAATATAATCCTTAATAATTACAATAAGTTAATATTGATTTCATTTGTACGTGCATTTATTTCCACTTCATTCGTATTTTTCCTTCATTTTTATTTTTTTCCATCAGTTTATACTTAATAGTAATAATAATATTAATAAATATAACATTAATTCATATTTTTTATGGTCGTCTTAATTTTCTTCTGATCTTTTATCTTCTTTTTCTATCCATTCGTATTATCTAATAATCCAATTAGTATAATTTATAACAAATTTCTGTAGTAATTAACACAAACGTAAAATTTATAAATTAACTGAAAATACGATTAATTCTAAAAGTATATTAACATTAAGTTATATTTGTGGGGTTTAATCAATAATTATAATTATTTAGTATTAAAAATACGAAACGTTTTAATATAAATATACTTATAATAAATTATAAAAATAGGGATTTCCGTAGGATTTTTTGTATTTTTTTTTTTTTTTCAAACAAACATTTGAGTTTTTCAAATTGATATTATTTGAGATTTTATCTGATTCATAAAAGTTTTCGGTTCGGAACCGGACAAGTTTGGCTGTGGGTGTGGGGAAGGGCAGGGCGAGGGGCTGCGGGGTGTTAATAATACGAAGAACCGGTCGTGTCGGTCATCCCGTTTGGGAATAAAAGCCAGAGGGACACCTCCCGGCGGTTGGGGACACGGGGACATCGTTCGGCACCTGTCCCCCGAATGGACATAAAGCTGTCACCGAATATTACCTGAAACGGGCCGATTCCCGCGACAAAAAACCCCGCAACCGTTTTGACTCCTTCGAAAAAGAATGAGAGCCAGAAAATACCTGAGAAAACCCTCCATTCCAACCCCGGCCAAGGACGAGGCAGCTCAGAGATCTTATCCGAAGGTAAACGTTTCCTTTGTCAGGGCCATAAAACAACTGGGCTGCTACAATAAAAGAAACCCAGGTTTTAACAGTTACCGGAGAACGGACGACCCTAAAACACTTTCAACGGCATTATTTCCCTAAAAATTTCTTCTTTTATTTCTCAATTTCGGCTTGATTTATTAACCGTCCGACTTTCCTTCGTCCGCCGTTTGAGGTCAGACGAATTGCCGGCAGGTTATCCAAACCCTTCGAGGAAGGCCCGAAGAGGTTCACACGGCCTTTCCCCCTCCAATTAGAGCCAGTTTGGTCCTTTGTTTCCTTTGTGACCCCCGCAGTGGCGTTGTCCTCGTGAGGAGGGAAGGATTATCGGCGGCAGAGATGCCGACTTAGAGTCGTCGCAGGGGAAAAGTTATTATAAAAACGACAACAACACATGTACAAGTGTTTTCCTATCGCAGATGAAAAGAAAGAATATTGTTTACTCGGGAGGGGAATTAATTGAGTCGGAAAGTCTCATTCGGATAACCCACTGACTGATTTTCGGCTTTTTAAACTCGAATAGCTGCGAAGGGTTCGATCAAATGCTGTCGTTGCTGTTGCGGTTGGGGTGTTTTTCCGTTGGTTTGGCCACTCTTTTTTCTTTTTAGCCCTTTATCATTCGTTTGAGATGTCCTCATTGCTGCAGTCTTCTTGGTTTCCGAGTTGTGGTGTAACTCCTCACATTCACAAAACCAATACAATCTCCGTTTGACTTTTTTTCTGTCTGAAATTGAATGAACGAAGTTCTTTTGGTGGAAAAAAGACGAGGAATCTGCAAAAGAATCATTATGAGACGAAATGGAAAGACGAACTCATGAAAGAAATGAATTTTGCTGAGATGAATATGCAAAAGCAGATAGAGAAGGAGGGAAAGGCGGAGAAGACGGAAGAAAAAGAAGTTAAAAGGCGAAAAGAATACACAAAAGAACAGAAAAGACAAATAGAACAGATAAATAAAATTGAAAATAGAGGCAAATAAGAACAATCAAGACGAGAACAAAGAAAAGAAGGCAAAGACTCATAAAGAAAGAAGCAAAGAAGAACACTCAAAACCACAAAAAAGAGCAGAAGAAAAGACAAAGAAAAGATAAAAAACAGAGGAAAATGCTGAAAAAAGCAAAAAAGGATGATAAAAACAAAAAAGAATGAGAAGAAGAAGAGAAACAAAGAAAAAATCGACAATAACGAAAATCAATAAAGAGATAAGAAAAGTAATCAAAAGCATCAGAAAAATGAAACAGAAAGATTTCGTTAAAAGAGAGAAAAAATAATAAAAAAACTTAATTAAAATAAATAAAATAAAATTTATCCGTCCACCAATCGCATTATCCAAATATGAAGTATCGAATTTAATTAAATAAAACTAAAGGAAATTTATTTGGAAAAGCTTTCATTTCCCGAAGGGGAGGGGAAACTCAAATAATTTTCCATATATAAATATTCCATCACATAATGGGGAACTCGTATTATTAATTAATCCAATAATAATATTTTATTAAGTAATGGAGGAGATGCAGAAAAGATTGGTTTTGCCTTCGTCTCTCTTTTTTCGATATTCGTGAAGATTCGGAGCCGTTTTTGCTTCCATTGAGGGCCTCTCTTGTACCTGAACGCGCTCGGGGAACCATAAAACCCAAAATTGAGTTCTTTCATCCTAAAATATTCGGCACCGTGAAAAGAAATTTTATGGCTCTCTCCGCCCCGCGAGAGACACTCGCAGCAGGTACTCGCCCTTAGTCCCCCTCTTTCCACCCTCTCTCCGCTTTCCCAACCCCCACCCTAACTCAGAACAAAATCAAAACTCAGTCGACAATTCACCCCAAAACAGCCAAGAATTTGAATAAAAACGTTTAAGGGGATGAAGAGATTTAACTCTTATACTTTTTATACTTTCATTTTACATTTTCTTATACTTTTTATATTTTTCTTTATATTTTTTTATTATCTTATATCTTCCACTTGACTTTCTTATATATTATCTATGTGTCTTACGTATTCTTAACTTTTTTTACTTACGTTTTTATACCACACTTTTTTATACTTTTTAACTGTTGCCAAGTTTTGATTGCCGTTTGGTTGTTTTTGTGATTATGGGCGGAGTTACGGAATTTGTTGTTATGTTGGCCATACTTTTGGAATGTTTGAACAAAAGCTTCGTTTTCTCATCTCCCGAATTATTCGAATTTTTCCTCTCTTCCTCTGAAACTTTGGGGGATGATCCGCAAATTTTTGAGGGTTGTTTTTACCCCTTTTCGAGGAGAATCACATCTCAAGATTTGAATGCACTGAGTGTTGCGATTCAATGTCTTTTTCATAACAATCTCCAGTTATCCATTTTAATACCAACTGACGGATTACAATTGTATTTGCTTCTTTGAAACTCTAAAACTCACAATGGCCAATCATTAAATTCATTAGTTTTTCAAGGGAAGAACAAAAACCCGTTTGGCAATGATTTCGGCAGTTTTCGCTCCGAACATCGGCATTAATGCACCTAAATGTTATGGCTTTATTAACAACATGTTGTGGGTGTTTATGAGGAATTAACAGGGCCGTTCTCGGACAGACAACTCGCCCCGCCACCCCCGACACGCCGACAACAAACGACCATTTAACTACTCATTTGGATAATCGGGCTAACGGGGGACGGGGAGGGGTGCCACCACCCAAGGTCGCACCCCCGCCAAAATCTCTAAATCGACCCGCTTTGCCCAAACTGTAGGTGCGCTTATGTAACGAATCGAGAATTCGCTCGCAGCCGAGTGTGAAATTCTGGTTTTACAGAATTGTCAGTTGAAAACACCATAATTCACTCCGGGTTGGAGTCGTAAAAAGTAGCAGGAAAGTGGGGGCGGATTTAAAGTGGTTGGGGTTTCGCTGCAGAGGAGTGAGAGTGCTGTCGCGGGTGCGTGGCGGTGCCTCGCGTGGGCAAGCACTCGCGGCATTGAACGGGACGGGTTGTCAGAATTGGTAAGGGCCGAGGAGGAATCCGGGGCAGAGCGATAATAAACGCGAAAATCTGGTTGTGGGGCGACAGGACAGGCCGGCGAGGGTTTCCAAATGGCGAAGCCATTGGAAAGCAACAATTAGCGACGTTAGGTGTGGAGAACAGGTTGTCCGAGCCATAACTCGGGCTTTAATCCGCCCCTGGGAATGACAAATTTCCAGGCAGAGTAAAAAACGAGTCTGCGCGAAGTAAACAAAACAGGTGTCGACTCAACCTGACAGTGCCTGACTGGAAAAATTTTCCTAGTTGCTACACTCCTCTGCATAAATCAGCCAGGTCGACTGGGAGAGGCCCCGCGGTGGCCTACTAATTAAATTCGGGGGACTCGAGCGTCGTCGGGGGGCCCAGGAACGGAGGTACTGAGGACTGGTTCTGTTTCAGGTCGGATGGAGACGGCGAGAGAGGGGCCGGCGGCGTGAGAGGAGCAGAGGATGGGCGGTTAGAGTCCGAGCGCAAGGGAAAGTCGCCCATGTAAATGGCTACGTCATTTTCGTCGGGCAATCTGTCGGCGGATTCAGGAAAGAACGCGTACTGTGAGCAAAAAATAACAAACAATAACAACAACACGACGAGCAACAACAACAACAACTTCTACCTGCAGAGCGCGCCGTATCTGTTGAAGTCGCACAAGGGTGAGGACATTTCCGGCGGGGGAGGCGACGTCCTCCAGAATTCCAGGCTCGACTTCAACGCGGGGAGCCTCAAAAAAGATGACTATTTCAAGAACATCGCGGAGAGAAACGATTTCGCGGATAAGATCGATTTTTTTCGAGGTTCGAATTTTCTAAACTCGGATAAGTTCTCGGACCTGTACCGGTCGAAGTCGCCCCACGCGGACTACGGAAGGAACTACCCGGAGCTCTACGGGAAACCGGATGCGAAGAGCGAGTACTTCCGGCAGAGCGTCGCCGAATACTACCGGAAGAACCCGAATGATTTTTACTTCCGGAACGAGTCGAAATCGCCGGATTACCTGAAGAATAACTCGGATCTGTTTCGGGCGGAGCCGAAGAGGGAGCCGGCGAAGAACGGGGACAAAAGTCCCGGGTTAGACTTTCTGCGGCCGAAGTCCCCGAAGGATGACCTCTACAAGCAGAAGGTCGAGAGCTTAGACTTCCGCCGGAAGGGGGACGGCTTTCGGAAGGATACCGATGGCGACTTTCTGAAGCCGAATTGTGATTTTGGAAAGCAGCCGGAAGTTTACAATGATAAGAGTGATTACTATAGTGAAGTGAATAGCAACAAGGCGAACGATTATTTTCGGAAATCCCCGGAGTTTTTCCGGCCGACCGATGATAAAAATATCGAGAGGTGCAGTGTGATATCGAATCATTCGGATAACTCCCACTTGAGTACAAATTCGAGCGAAATCTCGCATCTAAGGCTGAAAATAAACGAGGATAGTGATTTCTTGCCCCGCGAAAGTGCTGTGAACGGAGTGATGAATATAGTGAACGCCAGCATTTCCGGGTATCATGCGGCCAGCTCTTCCCCTCCCATCTCCGGTGAGATGAAATACATGCCACCGGGACAGCATCACCATCACCACCACCACCACCACCAGGTAAGCAAAGCGGGGCTTGGCCGGGGAGAGGGCGGGGGGCCCGACAGGCGTCGAAGCACAGTCGGGGGAGGGTCTCGGGGGCGCGTGCGCCCTCGCCTCCCTCTCATTCGCCACTCCGACGCAATTAAAAATCTCTGTATCGGGACGAGCTCTCGTTGGCCATCCAAAACTGATAGTTTAGGGTGTTTAAACTGTTTAACGCTCGAAGGAGTATCCTCCGTAATCGCAGGATGCTTTGAGCAAGCGGAAATTGCAGAAGTAGATTTCAGAACGTTGAGAAAGATGAGTTGGGAAAATTGAGGCACCATTGATGGTTGTTTGAGGGGAGGGAGAAAAATGAAAAGTCAAAAGAGATTGAGGATGGAGAGTGAGAAAAGTCAAAAAGGGGGAGAAGTGGTTTATGAGTGTTTATGAAGGGTAACTGTGGTTGAGTCAGCTGCTGTTGGGAAACCAATTCCTGTCGGATTGGGCGTTTTGGGGGTATTCGACAACACTGAAATTGAACACAGTTTTATTCTTCCGTTGCGAACTGTCTCTTTTAGACTGACTACTCGCGGTCTAAAAGTCCTAAAGAGTCTCAGATAGTTCTAAAAGATTTCAAATTGTCCCAAATGACCGTAAAATGCCCCAAAAAGTCCCAGTTTATTCCCGATTTTTTGAAATTGTTCTCAATGATCCCAAGAGGTCCTGGAAGGATTCCCGATGTCCCAGAATGTCTCTAAAAGCTCCACAAAAATTCTAGAATGTCCTGTGAGTTGCAGAATGTCCCAAAGGCTCCCAGAACATCCTAAAACGATTTCAGATTATCCCAAACAAACCTAAATGACTCCAAAAAATACCATAATCGTCCCAAAACTGTCCCAGAATGTTTTAGAATAATTCCAACGATTCCAGAACATCTCAACGGGTATTGCAATGTTTTGAAAAGTTCTAAAATTCCTTTAAAAAATTCCAGAAGGTCGCAAAGTATTCCAAAACGTCCCGAAAAGGTCTCCAATAGTTCCCGTGCCAAACAGAAGCGATCACTATCATAAATGAATCATTTCAGTTCTTTTTCTGCACTGACCAGTAATCAGAACTTCTGTGCTTCCAACCAATCAAAACGCACTCGGGCAGAAACACTTTATTATGCATCCATAAAAATTATTGTACAGTCTCAGTGACTGGCGTCGTTGTCCTCTTCACTGTCCCCTGGCGATCCCTCATTAAATCTGCCACAAATCATTGCTCGCCACGGTGCCCCACGGCCCCTGGAATTGGCTGGGGGGCGGGGCGTCGCGGGGCGTCGCGGGGGGTCGCGGGGGTCCGTTAGGGGTAGGCCGTGGGTTTCCCGGCGTAGAGCCGCACTCGAGAGTCACCTTGAGTGTTTTCGAGTGTGAAATCCTCTCCTCCGGATTTGATAATAATTTGAGACCTTGATCGGAACGTCATTCTGGAATGAGCGATCCCGAGATAAATAATGTTTGTCTCGAAGGTCTCGGGCCTTGGCGGGTCTCGCTCTCCTGCTGCTCACGAACAGTGTTCTCCTGCTCACCCCTTCACCTCTGGGGGACTCCCTTCGCCACTCGCAGTGACGACTCCCCTCCAGAAACGTTCAGGTAAAAAATCCTTCATTGAATCCATTCCAATTAAATTTTTATTACGGACTCCAATTAAAAAAATATTTTTTCTGTCCCGGAGTCAGTTTTAAATAAATTATCTCAAAGTTATTTTATATAAAAAAAAATTCTAATCTTTCGCTGGTCGATTTTATTTTATTGACAAATCCCATTTTTTGTGCTCCCTCAGTTCGATTTGATGATTCGTGATATCTGAGAGAGAGATCAGAGATAAAACGAGTTTTACTTCCCTTTTTCTCCTCCGATTAAATATTATCGGCATGAAAAGGCAGACGGAAATATTCGCCAACCGCGAAGATGGCTCACAGACAGGACACTAAATCACAAAGAGAAATGACGTCTCCACCTTGCCCTGCCATATCAACATTCAATCGGTGTGTGGCTACTCCCCGTCATGCCCAAGACCACTTTTGGCCTAACCGGAAGACGAAAGTTGCTGCCAACGTGCCTTTGCCTTTCCCATCCACGGACACTCACAATCGGTGCCACGCCAAATCCTGCAGCTCCGGAATGCCTCCGAAAGAGAATGCGCGCCTCCGACGCCCTTCACGGTCTTGTGCACCCCCCCTCCCCCCGCCCCGACCCGCCGCCATTTTCCCACATGTGGGCGAAACAGAAGGCGATCGGACCATCGGCGAGTTCTTCCCACGACAACTGAAAAACAACATAAATAAATCAAAACAGCAGTAGAGAGAAAGAGAGAAAAAAACCAAATTGAAAAGACGGAAACAGTTTTTTTTTCTTCCGAAATCCCAATTTCCCGAAAAAATGGCGATTAATTAAGTTAATTAAACGAGTTCATTGTTTCGTGTGTGAAAAATTAACGCGGTTTCGTGCATCTTTACCTATTCGGTAACGGTCTCTTTGAAAAGTCGTCTGCTTGAGTTTTTGTCGGGGCCATTAATGGACTTTAATAATATAAGTCCGGATAATGGTTCCCTTCTTGAGTGCCCCCTCGCGCCCCCTCGCGCCCCCCCGGGACTCCCTCCTCGAGGGGAGAAACAAAAAACGTTTATTAATTTCTCGAGGGTTAATTACGGGGCAGGAAAAAATCAATCAACATTGATTGGGGGGTTATTCGGTATTTATTATTAAAATGGGTTAATATTATATTGTGCGTGTGGGGAAGTGAGGCAAATACAAAAAAATGAATTCATGAACGCACGATGATGTAACGACCCCGACAAAGAAAAGGGCTCAGAAAAGGAGAAGAAAGTTATTATGGGTCATATAAATACAATAAATAAACATTAACGTAACATAAATAAATTAAGACATAAAATTATTTAATACACATTAAATAAACTAAATACCAATAAAATACACATCACATTGTAATTCACACGTTATTTTTTATAATTACAATATAAAATTGCAATTACAATTTTAAATTACAATTATAAATATTAAATACAATTAATAAATAAAAATACAATTATAAATTATATAATATAATATAAAAATTTTTACAATACAATATAAAAGCACTTATAATACTTACAGTACTTAATAGAAATACAGAGATAATATTCAGCATTAATATTAACCTCAAAATGAAAATAAACACAAATGAATAATATAAAATAATTAATTATAACCAAAAATAAAAATAATATAATAAATATATTTATTAAATATTGACACTTAAAGTATTAATTAAATAAGTTATAATAATAAAATGTAAATATAACTAAAAATATAAATAAAGGAACTGTATTTTTGAAATATCGATGTCCAAAACGAAAAAAAATATAAAAAACAAATAATAAAATTTAAATATAAATGAATAACGAAATTAAAATATAAGAATGTAATGTTATAATATATAATTTTTGTGAAATGAGGCGAATTCTAAAACTAAAATTTAGGAAAAAAATTAACTGCCGGTGCTTTTTGGTTGGAAATGAAGAACACAAGCATTTTTACATTAGTATACATTTGGGGTTGTGTTTTCGAATACTGAGAAACACTAAAAAACACCTCAAACACATAAGAATGTTTCAATTTGGGGACTGATTGAGATATTTAAATTTCACTTCTCCTTAAAAGAGAAAAAGCATAAGTTTTGACACGAAAATGGCGGCCACTGTCGCCTCCGTTGGCGGAAACCAATCCCGTTGGCTAATTAGCCACTCCGGTGGCAACCCCCGCCCT